>JAJGMV010000347.1:0-16866 GCA_021527685.1 Aphanomyces euteiches | reverse complement strand
AAGGTGTCATGCTCGTGTGGTGGACGACCAAGCACCAACTTGGTCCGAAATCAACACACGAGAGTCCCAAGCATACCCCACAACATGCCTCTCGAGGTCACTTTTTCTCCACTTGGTGCCCACGTGCCACATGCATATCTCGACCCCATCGACATACCCACTCGTCACGTTTGGCATGTATCAAAGGTGTCATGCTCGTGTGGTGGACGACCAAGCACCAACTTGGTCCGAAATCAACACACGAGAGTCCCAAGCATACCCCACAACATGCCTCTCACTTCCGCATTTGCCTCGTACCCTCAAGTCAGTTACCAAGTGCCGCCGCGCTCAAAAATGTCCAACGCCAACAGCTGTTCCGAACTCCATGAGACCAACACTCACGGAGTTACCATCATTCCAGGTATTGTATCACCTCACCCACTTCCGTCGTCCAATCAGGATGGCGGAAGTGGTGTGAGTAATGTCTCTACACCTAACCCTAGGGCCGAAGTGGGTCGATTTTGACCCCAACAGCGTCCCTGGAGACCAATCTGCGTCTCGCTCCCCAGCGCTTCACCTGGTGCTCCACTCGCCGGAGTTCCAGGGGGGGTCAACCTCAGTGGGTCAGTGGTTGACCCCCAGACCACTATCGTTAACGTGTCTAGCGAAGCCCTCACTCAGGAGGGCGAACCACTGGGACCTTGTGCCTGTGGTGGCTGCTTCCCCGGACTCCAATTGGAGTCGATCCCAGTGAAGGCGGCGAGAAACGGGGTCCATGCTAGCCCTAGAGGCTACGAGGGCCCCCCTATGGGCACACCCTGCGGTTCTGTCTACTTCCCCCAGGGGCCTCTTCGGAGGGGCGGGGGGCGGTATCCCGATTTGGGTTCTCGCCGGAGCAATGGTGTACCCCAGTCACCGTGCTGCGGGGATGGCATGGATTCCCCTTCTACCCTGTCACTGGGGGTCTGGCCCCGGCCTTTCTCGTGACCAATGGGACTGAGCCAGTAGCCACCAACCGCGTCGCCCCCTGTGCTGAGCCTCCTAGAACGGGAGAGGAAGAAGAAAAATCTCAAGAGGACGTGGATATGGTCTCTGGAGACGCCGAGGGGAAGGATTCTTCTGAAACCGAGGCCTTAACTGATGAGGGAAATACTCAAATTCACTCTGAGGTTGATGGGTCAGGCGACATTAACGGCCAAGAGAAGCCGTGTGATACTCCTGGAAAAGTTATTCAAGAGGAGCAATCCACAAACAAAGACAATAAACAGTCAAATCAAGACACTGTCGACAAATCCGTTGCTCAAGGAAAAGGCGTTGTTGACCCTCCTTCCGCGGCAGACAAAGCACAAGGTGATCAAGAGCAACAAAATGCTGAAAAGGCCAATGCATGGACGCAAAAGGCTTCCGGCAAGGAATCAGCTTCGTCCAAGAAAGATTCCAAGCAAGGCAATGCCCCCAAAGGCGCGAAACATCGCAACATTGGTGCTCATGCTATTGCCGATGACGATATTGCGCGATGCGAGGCCATTGGCGGACGCATTCTACAAAGACTCTGGTGACATGGACGCCTTCATTGAAAACATTTTTGCTCACTCCCCAGTCCCAAGTGTACGAGCTCACAGTCAAGTTGGGCGAAGGCTACAAGGACTGGTCCGAAAAATCATCTGCGATCAATTTGTCAAGGAAAATCCTGGTTCGTTATGGGGCTCCAAATTTCCGAACATCTTGATCCACAAGAAAAACCCACAGACCATTGTGATCTCAAGTTACAACTTGTCTATCGTGCGTGGAAATGGGAGGCACAACGTTTCGTCTTGGTGGCAAAGATTTCCTGGTTCCCAAATACTCGCGTTATGGCAACAACTACTACGTTACGTTCACAAGGTCAGTCACCCTTCGATGGCCAAGGCAATTGTCAAGAAAATGGCTGCATTGACCAAGTCAGTGATAGCAGCATTCAACCCTACTGCGGTCAGAACATCAAGTCGCCGCATTTGAGAGTCATTTTCAAGTCTTCTGCGCCTCCTGCAGTGTTGGTGCCAAAAACCGGCGACGCACTACGCGAAATCACCATTACGGACCCGTCGGGTCAGCCTTTTGTTGTTGTCTTTCAGCACAAGATCGCTGCTCTGAACAAGAAATTGCCTCCGTCCATTGCTTCACGACGTGCAGAGGCCAAGGCTGAAAAAGCGAAGGCAAAAGCGACCAAGGCAGAGGCAAAATCCCTCCGTCAGAGAAAAAGAACCTGAACATGATGGCGACGATCATGATCAAGACCCCGGAACACATGCGGAAGGCAACGCCGACTCATCTGAGGCATCTGGAGATCGTCAAGACGAACAACCACAGCCAACAGCTACTTCTCATAACTCTGATGTCGATATGTCTGGTGACAGCGATCCCCCTGGCCCTGACAATAATGGGCAAGACAAACAACAAGAAGATGTGGAAATGTCTACCAACGAACCGCCCGCTCCTGCTCCACCAAATGAGCAGCCTATGGACTCGCTGGACCTTCAATTGGTAACGGGCTACCGGTCTGGGCCAGCTCCAAAACGTACTTTGCCTTCGTCCCCACGTTTGGACCCCCTGCCGACATCCAACCGTTTTCATATCCTCGAAGAAGACGACGTGGAACTCTCGTTTGAAGACTTTGCAGTGCCTCGAATTTGTGTTGGAAGATTCAAGTGCGCCACGCCCGAAAAAGACCAAAGGCAAAGCGAAGAAACAACGACTTAACAAGTCTGCTGCGGCCCACCTCGAACTGGCGAAGAAGATTATTCGAGACAAGAAGGTCGAAGGCAGTATCACCGAATGTCAACGCATTTTGCGAGATGACCCTCAGCTGGTTGCACATGCTATGTACGCACAAGACGAAGAAGACCTCAGTTTGTTTCAGTCACTTGTTGCAACCAAGACTATTGAGCGCAAGATGGTTTTGTTAAAAGCTCAAGGCAAGCCTCACAACTACAAACATCACGTCAACTTCATGGCTCAATCCAAGATTCACCCGGCAGAAATCCTGGAAGAATTTGACCACGGACATACCAGAGATCAAGCGCATCCTCTTTGCACTTGCTACGGTTGACTTATTCCTCTCAAATCGGGCCCCAGACCTCTACACAAACTCGGAGGCGCTGACTGTTCTATTGAACCAAGAAGCAACAAGATTGCCTGACACCAACTGCTTGACGGACTGGTCGCTGTTTGCTTTGATCGAAAACTTCAGCGACAATCTCGAGAAGTTCACTTTGCCGGCTCCCGTCTTGTCGGCCATCTCGATGCTCAAAAGCATCACCAACAATTACCACATCGACGAGCTCTGCAGCAAAGCTCACCATTTCATGAACGCCGACGAAATTGATCCCTCGATTTGGAGGACGATCAACTCTAAGGCTTCTATCCCCTGCTTCAATCCATTGCAACCTACCCTCTGACCCCTCCATTCTACTCAATTTCATCTGTACTCGTGATGATTGACATCAACTTCTCCAATGTCCCAACTGAACTCGTGGACTGGGACCCACAAATCATCTCCCTCAACACCAATGGCTTCTCCAACAGTCATCGGTACATCCTTGACAAACTGTCAAGTGTTCACGACGTTTCCTTTATCCAAGAAACCCGTTTCCGCACGCCAAGTTTCCACGACCGTGTTGCATTCCATTGGCAACGCATCACAAACCACGAAGGCTCTTTGTTCTTTGAAGAGCCTATTTACCCTGAAGTATCCACATCGCCAGCCACTGGAGGTCTGGCTACGTTGATTCATCCTCACTCTCCTTTGAAGAACGCCACTCAAGTCCCCCATGACAACCCAGTGCTTCGTGGTCGTTATCTACAAGTGCGATGTACTCTGGGTCCACTGACAGTCGTTCTCCACAATATCTACGCGCCGGCAGCCTTCCAAGAACGAGCAAGTTACTTCGAAGAATTGCCACGCGACTTTCCTCCACATGCGCTCCACATTGTTGGAGGAGATTTCAACTGCACTCTCAACAAAGATTTGGATTCGTTGAGACCCAGTACCTCCACCATGGCTGGCACCCTTCAACTCGAACAATGGATGCATAGCTTGTCTCTGGTGGATCTGTTTCGCCGTCAAAACCCCTTGGCACGAGCCTTCACAAGTCCTACACTCACCAACCGACTCGACTACATCTTTTGTTCGTCCACATTGGCGGGTCTTCGTCATTGGAAGGCGACGCACATGCCACACGTTCCACAGGCTGACCACGTGGCTTGTCGTATCATCACAAAGCGTCAAACACTGCGCCATGGCTCTGGATCATGGAAAGCTCCAACTTGGCTACTTCGTTCTACCACGAGCAGCCGAGATTGTTCATGGATGTCTGGATCGATTTTTGGACAAGTCTCCATCATTCCACAATATCTCCAAGGCCTACGACATGCTGGTCAATGATATCCGCTCCCAACTCAAAGAATTCCATTCTCAACGCTTGGAGAAACAACGTTTGCCGTTGAAGCAGTTAGCTGTTGAGATCGCTTCACTTTTACAAGTCCCTAACATGCGTCAAGATTCAGTGCTGGTGGAACGAGTGCGCGATCTTCAAAAGCAAATCCACGAGCTGCAGGATCGTGACAAGCAGTTTCGACAAGACCAGACGTTCCAACTTCACTTGTACAAAGCAGAGCGCTCGTCCAAGTTCCACTTCATGTCCCCTGTCCCACCCCCTTGAGAAGACAGTCTTCAAAGAGTTGGTGGATGTCAATGGAAATATTGTCTCCAATCAGCAAGGCATGTCTGGCGTCCTGGTCGACTACTACAAGGACTTGTTTGCAGCTCCCGAGGTGCTGCGACCTGGAGACGAAGTTTCGTCATTTCTAACCCCATTGACTCGACACAAGCAACTGCCAGAGCAAGCCCAGCAAGAGCTGTCGGCTCCCTTGCGCGCCAACGAGTTCTATCATGCTATTCGACACAGCAGTTCGAACTCAGCGCCAGGTCCCAACGCTTTGCCATTCGAAGTCCTCAAACTCGCACCTCACAAGTGGTCGTTGGTATTGGAGCTGCTATTCACACACCAGCTCCATTCTCACCCTCGCTTGACTCCCATGCAACTTGTCAGTACGCTCGTGTTGCTGCACAAGAAAGGCCCCAAGTCACAAGCCAAGAACTATCGGCCCATTAGCCTACTCAACACGGATGTGAAAATCCTGACGAGTATTCTGGCTTATCGACTCCAGCGCCACATTCGACACATCATCCACCCGGACCAGCAAGGCTTTATCCGTCGAAGCAATATCCAAACCAACATTGCACGACTGGATGACATGCTGCACCACATCAAACTACACAGTCCGTCCTCGATGGTGGCACTGCTCGACTTTGAGAAAGCTTTCGATCGCGTGGACCACGCGTACTTGCTCCGTGTCCTCCGTCACTATGGCTTTCCCGAAACGTTTGTTGACATGGTTCGCGTACTGTACTCGGGCCGAAAATCTCGCATCTTGGTGAACGGCTTCTTGTCCAAGCCAGTTCACATCTCACGCGGTGTGTTGCAAGGTGATCCACTGTCGCCACTTCTGTTTGTGATCGCTTTGGAACCCATGTGCCAACTCCTCCGGCAACACTCCAACTATGGCATCAAGTGTGGGGATCGCTACCACACTGGGAGTTTACTTTGCCGACGACTCGCAACTCTATGCTGCAAATGAGACGTGCCTCCACCGGCAGCTTGCATTGGTTCGAACCTTTTGCGACAAGTCTGGTTTCCGACTCAACGTAGACAAGACCCAGATTCTGACCTACAGCCAGTTGAATGGGACCCTTGCCTCACTACAAGTTACTTCCGACAGTCCTGTGAAGGCTCTTGGTATCTTGGTCGCGCCCAATCTTTCTCCATTGGCACGTTTCAATTACGTGTTGAGAAGTTTGTGGCTCGCTTGTCTTTGTGCTCTACAAGGCTCGAACCATGGCCGGAAAGGTCACTATCCTGCACAGCATATGTCTGCCTGTGTTGTGGTACCAACTGGCTTTTGTCCCAGCTGACAAAGACCTGGCCAAAAAGATCGACAAGGTCATGCTTCAATTTATGCATGGTGAAGAAATCAACCCATCATCCTCTGTTCATGGCCTCCGCTTGATCAAGAAGGAGATCATATTCATGCCGAAGAAGTCCGGTGGCTTCGGCCTGCATCATGCACTGGCCTTATGGCAACAACACAACCGCTCTGTCATGATCAGATGCATGCAAGCCATCACCACTCCACCCCGCAAGTTCTGCCATGTCTGCCTGGATTACGCCGGGTTATACTCTCCTCGAGCATGCTTTTCATCCATGGGTTCCCCCGAGATCTCCTCTTGGCAAATGGTACTTCTGCATTCATCCGACAACTGTACAAGAATCCCAATATCACTCCAATGTGGAAAGCCTTATTGAGTAGCTGGTTTGATTCCCGCTGGACTCCGTACGGCTGTCCAATCACATCTCATCCTTGGATGTTCCCCTTTGGCACAACTCGTATCTGCCTGGACTCGAAGACCTATACGATCAGTGCTCAACATCGACGCAAGACCAAGCCAATGTATTGGCTTCGCTTCACATCACGAAGTTGTCGCATTTGTTGACTCCGTGTCAGCGAGTGTGGCCAGCTTCGATCTTGTTCGACAAAATCAACCGTGCCTGCCGCCAAGCCAATTTTGTCCCTCCAACGAAACAATGGATCTCAATCTTGGTGACCAAGTTATCACGATTGTTTGATATTGTTTCTGAAGAGGATGCTCCGGTTTTCCACTTGCCCACGCCTAACTCTGAATGGATGGAATGGCACTGGATGATTCACCCTGACTCGAGTCCGATCTTGTTATCGCTTGCGACTCCGAAATCGGCTAAGATCAGAGCTTCTCCAGCTGGCAACTCGTCCATTCTTCCTACCAAGCATCTCAACCTGCCATCCAACTTTTACGAAGACCCCAAGCGCCTTACCCAACTTGCCGCCTACCTCCAACCCGACCATATTCTCCCTCGATATGGAGAGTTCATTTTAAGACCCTGCTCCGCGCCAACGCCATGCAATATCTGTTTCAGTACCAAGACCCAAGCCAACGTGTGTCTTCTGTCGTGTCAATGAGACATACGAACATTTCCTGTTCTCTTGTGGATACGGCCAATCTGTTTGGTATTACTTCAAGGCAATCCAGCGACTGCTCGAGTGTTCCTTTCCGTCCACGTGTCTGGAAATGTTCTACGAGACACCCAAGCCGGCCGATGGATACTACATCCGTGGATATCTGAAGATCTGGCCGATTGTCCGAGCCTGTGTGTATTATCAAATATGCTCCAACGCGCCGATCGCACCTTTCGACCCGACCTCACAGCGAAGAGTCGATGGAAGTTGCCATTCATGCTGCCTCTTTGATCAAGCTACATCTACAACAGCTCCTGGTTGATCTCCCTCTCAAGAAGGGATACGCCAAAGTATTCAATGTGCTCAAACGTCTATCTTCGGACCCCTGGTTACGTCAACATGTCATTCCTGACAGCACCGTTTCATGAGTGAGCATGACGATTCACCCTCCTCCACTCCTGTTCAATGACCACTTTGCCATATTCTGTTTACCAAACTCTATTTATACAGTACGAGGCAAATTAGTAAGTCATTTTATGGCCTTTGTCTCAAAAATAAGGTTTAAATTACAAACTTCATCTTTAACGCACTCACAACATGCCTCTCGAGGTCACGTTTCTGTCTCCACTTTGGTGCCCACGTGCCACATGCATATTCTCGACCCCATCGACATTACCCACTCGTCACGTTTTGCATGTATCAAATGGTGTCTGCTCGTGTGGTGGCGACAGCACACTTGGTGATCAAACGAGATGATACATGCTCTCAGGTCATTTTCTCCACTTGTGCCGTCCACTGCATCTCGCCCTCGACATACCCACTCGTCACGTTGGCATGTATCAAAAGGTGTCATCTGTGTGGACGACCAAGCACCAACTTGGTCCGAAATCAACACACGAGAGTCCCAGCATACCCCACAACATGCCTCTCGAGGTCACTTTTCTCCACTTGGTGCCCACGTGCCACATGCATATCTCGACCCCATCGACATACCCACTCGTCACGTTTGGCAGTATCAAAGGTGTCATGCTCGTGTGGTGGACGACAAGCACCAACTTGGTCCGAAATCAACACACGAGAGTCCCAAGCATACCCCACAACATGCCTCTCGAGGTCACTTTTTCTCCACTTGGTGCCCACGTGCCACATGCATATCTCGACCCATCGACATACCCACTCGTCACGTTTGGCATGTATCAAAGGTGTCATGCTCGTGTGGTGGACGACCAAGCACCAACTTGGTCCGAAATCAACACACGAGAGTCCCAAGCATACCCCACAACATGCCTCTCGAGGTCACTTTTTCTCCACTTGGTGCCCACGTGCCACATGCATATCTCGACCCCATCGACATACCCACTCGTCACGTTTGGCATGTATCAAAGGTGTCATGCTCGTGTGGTGGACGACCAAGCACCAACTTGGTCCGAAATCAACACACGAGAGTCCCAAGCATACCCCACAACATGCCTCTCGAGGTCACTTTTTCTCCACTTGGTGCCCACGTGCCACATGCATATCTCGACCCCATCGACATACCCACTCGTCACGTTTGGCATGTATCAAAGGTGTCATGCTCGTGTGGTGGACGACCAAGCACCAACTTGGTCCGAAATCAACACACGAGAGTCCCAAGCATACCCCACAACATGCCTCTCGAGGTCACTTTTTCTCCACTTGGTGCCCACGTGCCACATGCATATCTCGACCCCATCGACATACCCACTCGTCACGTTTGGCATGTATCAAAGGTGTCATGCTCGTGTGGTGGACGACCAAGCACCAACTTGGTCCGAAATCAACACACGAGAGTCCCAAGCATACCCCACAACATGCCTCTCGAGGTCACTTTTTCTCCACTTGGTGCCCACGTGCCACATGCATATCTCGACCCCATCGACATACCCACTCGTCACGTTTGGCATGTATCAAAGGTGTCATGCTCGTGTGGTGGACGACCAAGCACCAACTTGGTCCGAAATCAACACACGAGAGTCCCAAGCATACCCCACAACATGCCTCTCGAGGTCACTTTTTCTCCACTTTGGTGCCCACGTGCCACATGCATATCTCGACCCATCGACATACCCACTCGTCACGTTTGGCATGTATCAAAGGTGTCATGCTCGTGTGGTGGACGACCAAGCACCAACTTGGTCCGAAATCAACACACGAGAGTCCCAAGCATACCCCACAACATGCCTCTCGAGGTCACTTTTTCTCCACTTGGTGCCCACGTGCCACATGCATATCTCGACCCCATCGACATACCCACTCGTCACGTTTGGCATGTATCAAAGGTGTCATGCTCGTGTGGTGGACGACCAAGCACCAACTTGGTCCGAAATCAACACACGAGAGTCCCAAGCATACCCCACAACATGCCTCTCGAGGTCACTTTTTCTCCACTTGGTGCCCACGTGCCACATGCATATCTCGACCCCATCGACATACCCACTCGTCACGTTTGGCATGTATCAAAGGTGTCATGCTCGTGTGGTGGACGACCAAGCACCAACTTGGTCCGAATCAACACACGAGAGTCCCAAGCATACCCCACAACATGCCTCTCGAGGTCACTTTTTCTCCACTTGGTGCCCACGTGCCACATGCATATCTCGACCCCATCGACATACCCACTCGTCACGTTTGGCATGTATCAAAGGTGTCATGCTCGTGTGGTGGACGACCAAGCACCAACTTGGTCCGAAATCAACACACGAGAGTCCCAAGCATACCCCACAACATGCCTCTCGAGGTCACTTTTTCTCCACTTGGTGCCCACGTGCCACATGCATATCTCGACCCCATCGACATACCCACTCGTCACGTTTGGCATGTATCAAAGGTGTCATGCTCGTGTGGTGGACGACCAAGCACCAACTTGGTCCGAAATCAACACACGAGAGTCCCAAGCATACCCCACAACATGCCTCTCGAGGTCACTTTTTCTCCACTTGGTGCCCACGTGCCACATGCATATCTCGACCCCATCGACATACCCACTCGTCACGTTTGGCATGTATCAAAGGTGTCATGCTCGTGTGGTGGACGACCAAGCACCAACTTGGTCCGAAATCAACACACGAGAGTCCCAAGCATACCCCACAACATGCCTCTCGAGGTCACTTTTTCTCCACTTGGTGCCCACGTGCCACATGCATATCTCGACCCCATCGACATACCCACTCGTCACGTTTGGCATGTATCAAAGGTGTCATGCTCGTGTGGTGGACGACCAAGCACCAACTTGGTCCGAAATCAACACACGAGAGTCCCAAGCATACCCCACAACATGCCTCTCGAGGTCACTTTTTCTCCACTTGGTGCCCACGTGCCACATGCATATCTCGACCCCATCGACATACCCACTCGTCACGTTTGGCATGTATCAAAGGTGTCATGCTCGTGTGGTGGACGACCAAGCACCAACTTGGTCCGAAATCAACACACGAGAGTCCCAAGCATACCCACAACATGCCTCTCGAGGTCACTTTTTCTCCACTTGGTGCCCACGTGCCACATGCATATCTCGACCCCATCGACATACCCACTCGTCACGTTTGGCATGTATCAAAGGTGTCATGCTCGTGTGGTGGACGACCAAGCACCAACTTGGTCCGAAATCAACACACGAGAGTCCCAAGCATACCCCACAACATGCCTCTCGAGGTCACTTTTTCTCCACTTGGTGCCCACGTGCCACATGCATATCTCGACCCATCGACATACCCACTCGTCACGTTTGGCATGTATCAAAGGTGTCATGCTCGTGTGGTGGACGACCAAGCACCAACTTGGTCCGAAATCAACACACGAGAGTCCCAAGCATACCCCACAACATGCCTCTCGAGGTCACTTTTTCTCCACTTGGTGCCCACGTGCCACATGCATATCTCGACCCCATCGACATACCCACTCGTCACGTTTGGCATGTATCAAAGGTGTCATGCTCGTGTGGTGGACGACCAAGCACCAACTTGGTCCGAAATCAACACACGAGAGTCCCAAGCATACCCCACAACATGCCTCTCGAGGTCACTTTTTCTCCACTTGGTGCCCACGTGCCACATGCATATCTCGACCCATCGACATACCCACTCGTCACGTTTGGCATGTATCAAAGGTGTCATGCTCGTGTGGTGGACGACCAAGCACCAACTTGGTCCGAAATCAACACACGAGAGTCCCAAGCATACCCCACAACATGCCTCTCGAGGTCACTTTTTCTCCACTTGGTGCCCACGTGCCACATGCATATCTCGACCCCATCGACATACCCACTCGTCACGTTTGGCATGTATCAAAGGTGTCATGCTCGTGTGGTGGACGACCAAGCACCAACTTGGTCCGAAATCAACACACGAGAGTCCCAAGCATACCCCACAACATGCCTCTCGAGGTCACTTTTTCTCCACTTGGTGCCCACGTGCCACATGCATATCTCGACCCCATCGACATACCCACTCGTCACGTTTGGCATGTATCAAAGGTGTCATGCTCGTGTGGTGGACGACCAAGCACCAACTTGGTCCGAAATCAACACACGAGAGTCCCAAGCATACCCCACAACATGCCTCTCGAGGTCACTTTTTCTCCACTTGGTGCCCACGTGCCACATGCATATCTCGACCCCATCGACATACCCACTCGTCACGTTTGGCATGTATCAAAGGTGTCATGCTCGTGTGGTGGACGACCAAGCACCAACTTGGTCCGAAATCAACACACGAGAGTCCCAAGCATACCCCACAACATGCCTCTCGAGGTCACTTTTTCTCCACTTGGTGCCCACGTGCCACATGCATATCTCGACCCCATCGACATACCCACTCGTCACGTTTGGCATGTATCAAAGGTGTCATGCTCGTGTGGTGGACGACCAAGCACCAACTTGGTCCGAAATCAACACACGAGAGTCCCAAGCATACCCCACAACATGCCTCTCGAGGTCACTTTTTCTCCACTTGGTGCCCACGTGCCACATGCATATCTCGACCCCATCGACATACCCACTCGTCACGTTTGGCATGTATCAAAGGTGTCATGCTCGTGTGGTGGACGACCAAGCACCAACTTGGTCCGAAATCAACACACGAGAGTCCCAAGCATACCCCACAACATGCCTCTCGAGGTCACTTTTTCTCCACTTGGTGCCCACGTGCCACATGCATATCTCGACCCCATCGACATACCCACTCGTCACGTTTGGCATGTATCAAAGGTGTCATGCTCGTGTGGTGGACGACCAAGCACCAACTTGGTCCGAAATCAACACACGAGAGTCCCAAGCATACCCCACAACATGCCTCTCGAGGTCACTTTTTCTCCACTTGGTGCCCACGTGCCACATGCATATCTCGACCCCATCGACATACCCACTCGTCACGTTTGGCATGTATCAAAGGTGTCATGCTCGTGTGGTGGACGACCAAGCACCAACTTGGTCCGAAATCAACACACGAGAGTCCCAAGCATACCCCACAACATGCCTCTCGAGGTCACTTTTTCTCCACTTGGTGCCCACGTGCCACATGCATATCTCGACCCCATCGACATACCCACTCGTCACGTTTGGCATGTATCAAAGGTGTCATGCTCGTGTGGTGGACGACCAAGCACCAACTTGGTCCGAAATCAACACACGAGAGTCCCAAGCATACCCCACAACATGCCTCTCGAGGTCACTTTTTCTCCACTTGGTGCCCACGTGCCACATGCATATCTCGACCCCATCGACATACCCACTCGTCACGTTTGGCATGTATCAAAGGTGTCATGCTCGTGTGGTGGACGACCAAGCACCAACTTGGTCCGAAATCAACACACGAGAGTCCCAAGCATACCCCACAACATGCCTCTCGAGGTCACTTTTTCTCCACTTGGTGCCCACGTGCCACATGCATATCTCGACCCCATCGACATACCCACTCGTCACGTTTGGCATGTATCAAAGGTGTCATGCTCGTGTGGTGGACGACCAAGCACCAACTTGGTCCGAAATCAACACACGAGAGTCCCAAGCATACCCCACAACATGCCTCTCGAGGTCACTTTTTCTCCACTTGGTGCCCACGTGCCACATGCATATCTCGACCCCATCGACATACCCACTCGTCACGTTTGGCATGTATCAAAGGTGTCATGCTCGTGTGGTGGACGACCAAGCACCAACTTGGTCCGAAATCAACACACGAGAGTCCCAAGCATACCCCACAACATGCCTCTCGAGGTCACTTTTTCTCCACTTGGTGCCCACGTGCCACATGCATATCTCGACCCCATCGACATACCCACTCGTCACGTTTGGCATGTATCAAAGGTGTCATGCTCGTGTGGTGGACGACCAAGCACCAACTTGGTCCGAAATCAACACACGAGAGTCCCAAGCATACCCCACAACATGCCTCTCGAGGTCACTTTTTCTCCACTTGGTGCCCACGTGCCACATGCATATCTCGACCCCATCGACATACCCACTCGTCACGTTTGGCATGTATCAAAGGTGTCATGCTCGTGTGGTGGACGACCAAGCACCAACTTGGTCCGAAATCAACACACGAGAGTCCCAAGCATACCCCACAACATGCCTCTCGCAGTGGTTGACCCCCAGACCACTTATCGTTAACGTGTCTAGCGAAGCCCTCACTCAGCGAGGGCGAACCACTGGGACCTTGTTGCCTGTGGTGGCTGCTTCCCCGGACTCCAATTGGAGTCGATCCCCAGTGAAGGCGGCGAGAGAAACGGGGTCCATGCTAGCCCTAGAGGCTACGAGGCCCCCCCCTATGGGCACACCCTGCGGTTCTGTCTACTTCCCCCCAGGGGCCTCTTCGGAGGGGCGGGGGTGGTATCCCGATTTGGGTTCTCGCCGGAGCAATGGTGTACCCCAGTCACCGTGCTGCGGGGATGGCATGGATTCCCCTTCTACCCCTGTCACTGGGGGTCTGGCCCCGGCCTTTCTCGTGACCAATGGGACTGAGCCAGTAGCCACCAACCGCGTCGCCCCCTGTGCTGAGCCTCCTAGAACGGGAGAGGAAGAAGAAAAATCTCAAGAGGACGTGGATATGGTCTCTGGAGACGCCGAGGGGAAGGATTCTTCTGAAACCGAGGCCTTAACTGATGAGGGAAATACTCAAATTCACTCTGAGGTTGATGGGTCAGGCGACATTAACGGCCAGAGAAGCCGTGTGATACTCCTGGAAAAGTTATTCAAGAGGAGCAATCCACAAACAAAGACAATAAACAGTCAAATCAAGACACTGTCGACAAATCCGTTGCTCAAGGAAATGGCGTTGTTGACCCTCCTTCCGCGGCAGACAAAGCACAAGGTGATCAAGAGCAACAAAATGCTGAAAAGGCCAATGCATGGACGCAAAAGGCTTCCGGCAAGGAATCAGCTTCGTCCAAGAAAGATTCCAAGCAAGGCAATGCCCCCAAAGGCGCGAAACATCGCAACATTGGTGCTCATGCTATTGCCGATGACGATATTGCGCGATGCGAGGCCATGGCGGACGCATTCTACAAAGACTCTGGTGACATGGACGCCTTCATTGAAAACATTTTGCTCACTCCCCAGTCCCAAGTGTACGAGCTCACAGTCAAGTTTGGGCGAAGGCTACAAGGACTGGTCCGAAAAAATCATCTGCGATCAATTTGTCAAGGAAAATCCTGGTTCGTTATGGGGCTCCAAATTTCCGAACATCTTGATCCACAAGAAAAACCCACAGACCATTGTTGATCTCAAGTTTACAACTTGTCTACGTGCGTGGAAATGGAGGCACAACGTTTCGTCTTGGTGGCAAAGATTTCCTGGTTCCCAAATACTCGCGTTATGGCAACAACTACTACGTTACGTTCAACAAGGTCAGTCACCCTTCGATGGCCAAGGCAATTGTCAAGAAAATGGCTGCATTGACCAAGTCAGTGATAGCAGCATTCAACCCTACTGCCGGTCAGAACATCAAGTCGCCGCATTTGAGAGTCATTTTCAAGTCTTCTGCGCCTCCTGCAGTGTTGGTGCCAAAATCCGGCGACGCACTACGCGAAATCACCATTACGGACCCGTCGGGTCAGCCTTTTGTTGTTGTCTTTCAGCACAAGATCGCTGCTCTGAACAAGAAATTGCCTCCGTCCATTGCTTCACGACGTGCAGAGGCCAAGGCTGAAAAAGCGAAGGCAAAAGCGACCAAGGCAGAGGCAAAATCCCCTCCGTCAGAAGAAAAAGAACCTGAACATGATGGCGACGATCATGATCAAGACCCCGGAACACATGCGGAAGGCAACGCCGACTCATCTGAGGCATCTGGAGATCGTCAAGACGAACAACCACAGCCAACAGCTACTTCTCATAACTCTGATGTCGATATGTCTGGTGACAGCGATCCCCTGGCCCTGACAATAATGGGCAAGACAAACAACAAGAAGATGTGGAAATGTCTACCAACGAACCGCCCGCTCCTGCTCCACCAAATGAGCAGCCTATGAACTCGCTGGACCTTCAATTGGTAACGGGCTACCGGTCTGGGCCAGCTCCAAAACGTACTTTGCCTTCGTCCCCACGTTTGGACCCCCTGCCGACATCCAACCGTTTTCATATCCTCGAAGAAGAAGACGTGGAACTCTCGTTTGAAGACTTTGCAGTGCCTCGAATTGTGTTGGAAGATTCAAGTGCGCCACGCCCGAAAAAGACCAAAGGCAAAGCGAAGAAACAACGACTTAACAAGTCTGCTGCGGCCCACCTCGAACTGGCGAAGAAGATTATTCGAGACAAGAAGGTCGAAGGCAGTATCACCGAATGTCAACGCATTTTGCGAGATGACCCTCAGCTGGTTGCACATGCTATGTACGCACAAGACGAAGAAGACCTCAGTTTGTTTCAGTCACTTGTTGCAACCAAGACTATTGAGCGCAAGATGGTTTTGTTAAAAGCTCAAGGCAAGCCTCACAACTACAAACATCACGTCAACTTCATGGCTCAATCCAAGATTCACCCGGCAGAAATCCTGGAAGAATTGACCACGGACATACCAGAGATCAAGCGCATCCTCTTTGCACTTGCTACGGTTGACTTATTCCTCTCAAATCGGGCCCCAGACCTACACAAACTCGGAGGCGCTGACTGTTCTATTGAACCAAGAAGCAACAAGATTGCCTGACACCAACTGCTTGACGGACTGGTCGCTGTTTGCTTTGATCGAAAACTTCAGCGACAATCTCGAGAAGTTCACTTTGCCGGCTCCCGTCTTGTCGGCCATCTCGATGCTCAAAAGCATCACCAACAATTACCACATCGACGAGCTCTGCAGCAAAGCTCACCATTTCATGAACGCCGACGAAATTGATCCCCTCGATTTGGAGGACGATCAACTCTAAGGCTTCTATCCCCTGCTTCAATCCATTGCAACCTACCCTCTGACCCCTCCATTCTACTCAATTTCATCTGTACTCGTGATGATTGACATCAACTTCTCCAATGTCCCAACTGAACTCGTGGACTGGGACCCACAAATCATCTCCCTCAACACCAATGGCTTCTCCAACAGTCATCGGTACATCCTTGACAAACTGTCAAGTGTTCACGACGTTTCCTTTATCCAAGAAACCCGTTTCCGCACGCCAAGTTTCCACGACCGTGTTGCATTCCATTGGCAACGCATCACAAACCACGAAGGCTCTTTGTTCTTTGAAGAGCCTATTTACCCTGAAGTCCACATCGCCAGCCACACTCGTCACGTTTGGCATGTATCAAAGGTGTCATGCTCGTGTGGTGGACGACCAAGCACCAACTTGGTCCGA
>JAJGMV010000036.1:0-60286 GCA_021527685.1 Aphanomyces euteiches | reverse complement strand
CGCAAATGTCCAACGCCAACAGCTGTTCCGAACTCCATGAGACCAACACTCACGGAGTTACCATCATCCAGTATTGTATCACCTCACCCACTTCCGTCGTCCAATCAGGATGGCGGAAGTGGTGTGAGTAATGTCTCTACACCTAACCCTAGGGCCGAAGTGGAGGTCGATTTTGACCCAACAGCGTCCCTGGAGACCAATCTGCGTCTCGCACCAGCGCTTCACCTGGTGCTCCACTCGCCGGAGTTCCAGGGGGGTCAACCTCAGTGGGTCAGTGGTTGACCCCCAGACCACTATCGTTAACGTGTCTAGAAGCCCTCACTCAGGAGGGCGAACCACTGGGACCTTGTGCCTGTGGTGGCTGCTTCCCCGGACTCCAATTGGAGTCGATCCCAGTGAAGGCGGCGAGAAAACGGGGTCCATGCTAGCCCTAGAGGCTACGAGGGCCCCCCCTATGGGCACACCCTGCGGTTCTGTCTACTTCCCCCCGGGGCCTCTTCGGAGGGGCGGGGGCGGTATCCCGATTTGGGTTCTCGCCGGAGCAATGGTGTACCCCAGTCACCGTGCTGCGGGGATGGCATGGATTCCCCTTCTACCCCTGTCACTGGGGGTCTGGCCCCGGCCTTTCTCGTGACCAATGGGACTGAGCCAGTAGCCACCAACCGCGTCGCCCCCTGTGCTGAGCCTCCTAGAACGGGAGAGGAAGAAGAAAAATCTCAAGAGGACGTGGATATGGTCTGGAGACGCCGAGGGGAAGGATTCTTCTGAAACCGAGGCCTTAACTGATGAGGGAAATACTCAAATTCACTCTGAGGTTGATGGGTCAGGCGACATTAACGGCCAAGAGAAGCCGTGTGATACTCCTGGAAAAGTTATTCAAGAGGAGCAATCCACAAACAAAGACAATAAAACAGTCAAATCAAGACACTGTCGACAAATCCGTTGCTCAAGGAAATGGCGTTGTTGACCCTCCTTCCGCGGCAGACAAAGCACAAGGTGATCAAGAGCAACAAAATGCTGAAAAGGCCAATGCATGGACGCAAAAGGCTTCCGGCAAGGAATCAGCTTCGTCCAAGAAAGATTCCAAGCAAGGCAATGCCCCCAAAGGCGCGAAACATCGCAACATTGGTGCTCATGCTATTGCCGATGACGATATTGCGCGATGCGAGGCCATGGCGGACGCATTCTACAAAGACTCTGGTGACATGGACGCCTTCATTGAAAACATTTTGCTCACTCCCCAGTCCCAAGTGTACGAGCTCACAGTCAAGTTGGGCGAAGGCTACAAGGACTGGTCCGAAAAAATCATCTGCGATCAATTTGTCAAGGAAAATCCTGGTTCGTTATGGGGCTCCAAATTTCCGAACATCTTGATCCACAAGAAAAACCCACAGACCATTGTGATCTCAAGTTACAACTTGTCTACGTGCGTGGAAATGGGAGGCACAACGTTTCGTCTTGGTGGCAAAGATTTCCTGGTTCCCAAATACTCGCGTTATGGCAACAACTACTACGTTACGTTCAACAAGGTCAGTCACCCTTCGATGGCCAAGGCAATTGTCAAGAAAATGGCTGCATTGACCAAGTCAGTGATAGCAGCATTCAACCCTACTGCCGGTCAGAACATCAAGTCGCCGCATTTGAGAGTCATTTTCAAGTCTTCTGCGCCTCCTGCAGTGTTGGTGCCAAAATCCGGCGACGCACTACGCGAAATCACCATTACGGACCCGTCGGGTCAGCCTTTTGTTGTTGTCTTTCAGCACAAGATCGCTGCTCTGAACAAGAAATTGCCTCCGTCCATTGCTTCACGACGTGCAGAGGCCAAGGCTGAAAAAGCGAAGGCAAAAGCGACCAAGGCAGAGGCAAAATCCCCTCCGTCAGAAGAAAAAGAACCTGAACATGATGGCGACGATCATGATCAAGACCCCGGAACACATGCGGAAGGCAACGCCGACTCATCTGAGGCATCTGGAGATCGTCAAGACGAACAACCACAGCCAACAGCTACTTCTCATAACTCTGATGTCGATATGTCTGGTGACAGCGATCCCCCTGGCCCTGACAATAATGGGCAAGACAAACAACAAGAAGATGTGGAAATGTCTACCAACGAACCGCCCGCTCCTGCTCCACCAAATGAGCAGCCTATGAACTCGCTGGACCTTCAATTGGTAACGGGCTACCGGTCTGGACCAGCTCCAAAACGTACTTTGCCTTCGTCCCCACGTTTGGACCCCCTGCCGACATCCAACCGTTTTCATATCCTCGAAGAAGACGACGTGGAACTCTCGTTTGAAGACTTTGCAGTGCCTCGAATTGTGTTGGAAGATTCAAGTGCGCCACGCCCGAAAAAGACCAAAGGCAAAGCGAAGAAACAACGACTTAACAAGTCTGCTGCGGCCCACCTCGAACTGGCGAAGAAGATTATTCGAGACAAGAAGGTCGAAGGCAGTATCACCGAATGTCAACGCATTTTGCGAGATGACCCTCAGCTGGTTGCACATGCTATGTACGCACAAGACGAAGAAGACCTCAGTTTGTTTCAGTCACTTGTTGCAACCAAGACTATTGAGCGCAAGATGGTTTTGTTAAAAGCTCAAGGCAAGCCTCACAACTACAAACATCACGTCAACTTCATGGCTCAATCCAAGATTCACCCGGCAGAAATCCTGGAAGAATTGACCACGGACATACCAGAGATCAAGCGCATCCTCTTTGCACTTGCTACGGTTGACTTATTCCTCTCAAATCGGGCCCCAGACCTCTACACAAACTCGGAGGCGCTGACTGTTCTATTGAACCAAGAAGCAACAAGATTGCCTGACACCAACTGCTTGACGGACTGGTCGCTGTTTGCTTTGATCGAAAACTTCAGCGACAATCTCGAGAAGTTCACTTTGCCGGCTCCCGTCTTGTCGGCCATCTCGATGCTCAAAAGCATCACCAACAATTACCACATCGACGAGCTCTGCAGCAAAGCTCACCATTTCATGAACGCCGACGAAATTGATCCCCTCGATTTGGAGGACGATCAACTCTAAGGCTTCTATCCCCTGCTTCAATCCATTGCAACCTACCCTCTGACCCCTCCATTCTACTCAATTTCATCTGTACTCGTGATGATTGACATCAACTTCTCCAATGTCCCAACTGAACTCGTGGACTGGGACCCACAAATCATCTCCCTCAACACCAATGGCTTCTCCAACAGTCATCGGTACATCCTTGACAAACTGTCAAGTGTTCACGACGTTTCCTTTATCCAAGAAACCCGTTTCCGCACGCCAAGTTTCCACGACCGTGTTGCATTCCATTGGCAACGCATCACAAACCACGAAGGCTCTTTGTTCTTTGAAGAGCCTATTTACCCTGAAGTATCCACATCGCCAGCCACTGGAGGTCTGGCTACGTTGATTCATCCTCACTCTCCTTTGAAGAACGCCACTCAAGTCCCCATGACAACCCAGTGCTTCGTGGTCGTTATCTACAAGTGCGATGTACTCTGGGTCCACTGACAGTCGTTCTCCACAATATCTACGCGCCGGCAGCCTTCCAAGAACGAGCAAGTTACTTCGAAGAATTGCCACGCGACTTTCCTCCACATGCGCTCCACATTGTTGGAGGAGATTTCAACTGCACTCTCAACAAAGATTTGGATTCGTTGAGACCCAGTACCTCCACCATGGCTGGCACCCTTCAACTCGAACAATGGATGCATAGCTTGTCTCTGGTGGATCTGTTTCGCCGTCAAAACCCCTTGGCACGAGCCTTCACAAGTCCTACACTCACCAACCGACTCGACTACATCTTTTGTTCGTCCACATTGGCGGGTCTTCGTCATTGGAAGGCGACGCACATGCCACACGTTCCACAGGCTGACCACGTGGCTTGTCGTATCATCACAAAGCGTCAAACACTGCGCCATGGCTCTGGATCATGGAAAGCTCCAACTTGGCTACTTCGTCTACCACGAGCAGCCGAGATTGTTCATGGATGTCTGGATCGATTTTTGGACAAGTCTCCATCATTCCACAATATCTCCAAGGCCTACGACATGCTGGTCAATGATATCCGCTCCCAACTCAAAGAATTCCATTCTCAACGCTTGGAGAAACAACGTTTGCCGTTGAAGCAGTTAGCTGTTGAGATCGCTTCACTTTTACAAGTCCCTAACATGCGTCAAGATTCAGTGCTGGTGGAACGAGTGCGCGATCTTCAAAAGCAAATCCACGAGCTGCAGGATCGTGACAAGCAGTTTCGACAAGACCAGACGTTCCAACTTCACTTGTACAAAGCAGAGCGCTCGTCCAAGTTCCACTTCATGTCCCCTGTCCCCACCCCCTTGAAGAAGACAGTCTTCAAAGAGTTGGTGGATGTCAATGGAAATATTGTCTCCAATCAGCAAGGCATGTCTGGCGTCCTGGTCGACTACTACAAGGACTTGTTTGCAGCTCCCGAGGTGCTGCGACCTGGAGACGAAGTTTCGTCATTTCTAACCCCATTGACTCGACACAAGCAACTGCCAGAGCAAGCCCAGCAAGAGCTGTCGGCTCCCTTGCGCGCCAACGAGTTCTATCATGCTATTCGACACAGCAGTTCGAACTCAGCGCCAGGTCCCAACGCTTTGCCATTCGAAGTCCTCAAACTCGCACCTCACAAGTGGTCGTTGGTATTGGAGCTGCTATTCACACACCAGCTCCATTCTCACCCTCGCTTGACTCCCATGCAACTTGTCAGTACGCTCGTGTTGCTGCACAAGAAAGGCCCCAAGTCACAAGCCAAGAACTATCGGCCCATTAGCCTACTCAACACGGATGTGAAAATCCTGACGAGTATTCTGGCTTATCGACTCCAGCGCCACATTCGACACATCATCCACCCGGACCAGCAAGGCTTTATCCGTCGAAGCAATATCCAAACCAACATTGCACGACTGGATGACATGCTGCACCACATCAAACTACACAGTCCGTCCTCGATGGTGGCACTGCTCGACTTTGAGAAAGCTTTCGATCGCGTGGACCACGCGTACTTGCTCCGTGTCCTCCGTCACTATGGCTTTCCCGAAACGTTTGTTGACATGGTTCGCGTACTGTACTCGGGCCGAAAATCTCGCATCTTGGTGAACGGCTTCTTGTCCAAGCCAGTTCACATCTCACGCGGTGTGTTGCAAGGTGATCCACTGTCGCCACTTCTGTTTGTGATCGCTTTGGAACCCATGTGCCAACTCCTCCGGCAACACTCCAACTATGGCATCAAGTGTGGGGATCGCTACCACACTGGGAGTTACTTTGCCGACGACTCGCAACTCTATGCTGCAAATGAGACGTGCCTCCACCGGCAGCTTGCATTGGTTCGAACCTTTTGCGACAAGTCTGGTTTCCGACTCAACGTAGACAAGACCCAGATTCTGACCTACAGCCAGTTGAATGGGACCCTTGCCTCACTACAAGTTACTTCCGACAGTCCTGTGAAGGCTCTTGGTATCTTGGTCGCGCCCAATCTTTCTCCATTGGCACGTTTCAATTACGTGTTTGAGAAGTTTGTGGCTCGCTTGTCTTTGTGGCTCTACAAGGCTCGAACCATGGCCGGAAAGGTCACTATCCTGCACAGCATATGTCTGCCTGTGTTGTGGTACCAACTGGCTTTTGTCCCAGCTGACAAAGACCTGGCCAAAAAGATCGACAAGGTCATGCTTCAATTTATGCATGGTGAAGAAATCAACCCATCATCCTCTGTTCATGGCCTCCGCTTGATCAAGAAGGAGATCATATTCATGCCGAAGAAGTCCGGTGGCTTCGGCCTGCATCATGCACTGGCCTTATGGCAACAACACAACCGCTCTGTCATGATCAGATGCATGCAAGCCATCACCACTCCACCCCGCAAGTCTGCCATGTCTGCCTGGATTACGCCGGGTTATACTCTCCTCGAGCATGCTTTTCATCCATGGGGTTCCCCCCGAGATCTCCTCTTGGCAAATGGTACTTCTGCATTCATCCGACAACTGTACAAGAATCCCAATATCACTCCAATGTGGAAAGCCTTATTGAGTAGCTGGTTTGATTCCCGCTGGACTCCGTACGGCTGTCCAAATCACATCTCATCCTTGGATGTTCCCCTTTGGCACAACTCGTATCTGCCTGGACTCGAAGACCTATACGATCAGTGCTCAACATCGACGCAAGACCAAGCCAATGTATTGGCTTCGCTTCACATCACGAAGTTGTCGCATTTGTTGACTCCGTGTCAGCGAGTGTGGCCAGCTTCGATCTTGTTCGACAAAATCAACCGTGCCTGCCGCCAAGCCAATTTTGTCCCTCCAACGAAACAATGGATCTCAATCTTGGTGACCAAGTTATCACGATTGTTTGATATTGTTTCTGAAGAGGATGCTCCGGTTTTCCACTTGCCCACGCCTAACTCTGAATGGATGGAATGGCACTGGATGATTCACCCTGACTCGAGTCCGATCTTGTTATCGCTTGCGACTCCGAAATCGGCTAAGATCAGAGCTTCTCCAGCTGTCAACTCGTCCATTCTTCCTACCAAGCATCTCAACCTGCCATCCAACTTTTACGAAGACCCCAAGCGCCTTACCCAACTTGCCGCCTACCTCCAACCCGACCATATTCTCCCTCGATATGGAGAGTTCATTTTTAAGACCCTGCTCCGCGCCAACGCCATGCAATATCTGTTTCAGTACCAAGACCCCAAGCCAACGTGTGTCTTCTGTCGTGTCAATGAGACATACGAACATTTCCTGTTCTCTTGTGGATACGGCCAATCTGTTTGGTATTACTTCAAGGCAATCCAGCGACTGCTCGAGTGTTCCTTTCCGTCCACGTGTCTGGAAATGTTCTACGAGACACCCAAGCCGGCCGATGGATACTACATCCGTGGATATCTGAAGATCTGGCCGATTGTCCGAGCCTGTGTGTATTATCAAATATGGCTCCAACGCGCCGATCGCACCTTTCGACCCGACCTCACAGCGAAGAGTCCGATGGAAGTTGCCATTCATGCTGCCTCTTTGATCAAGCTACATCTACAACAGCTCCTGGTTGATCTCCCTCTCAAGAAGGGATACGCCAAAGTATTCAATGTGCTCAAACGTCTATCTTCGGACCCCTGGTTACGTCAACATGTCATTCCTGACAGCACCGTTTCATGAGTGAGCATGACGATTCACCCTCCTCCACTCCTGTTCAATGACCACTTTGCCATATTCTGTTTACCAAACTCTATTTATACAGTACGAGGCAAATTAGTAAGTCATTAGGGCCTTTGCTCAAAAATAAGGTTAATACAACTCATTTAACCACAACATGCCTCTCGAGGTCACTTTTTCTCCACTTGGTGCCCACGTGCCACATGCATATCTCGACCCCATCGACATACCCACTCGTCACGTTTGGCATGTATCAAAGGTGTCATGCTCGTGTGGTGGACGACCAAGCACCAACTTGGTCCGAAATCAACACACGAGAGTCCCAAGCATACCCCACAACATGCCTCTCGAGGTCACTTTTTCTCCACTTGGTGCCCACGTGCCACATGCATATCTCGACCCCATCGACATACCCACTCGTCACGTTTGGCATGTATCAAAGGTGTCATGCTCGTGTGGTGGACGACCAAGCACCAACTTGGTCCGAAATCAACACACGAGAGTCCCAAGCATACCCCACAACATGCCTCTCGAGGTCACTTTTTCTCCACTTGGTGCCCACGTGCCACATGCATATCTCGACCCCATCGACATACCCACTCGTCACGTTTGGCATGTATCAAAGGTGTCATGCTCGTGTGGTGGACGACCAAGCACCAACTTGGTCCGAAATCAACACACGAGAGTCCCAAGCATACCCCACAACATGCCTCTCGAGGTCACTTTTTCTCCACTTGGTGCCCACGTGCCACATGCATATCTCGACCCCATCGACATACCCACTCGTCACGTTTGGCATGTATCAAAGGTGTCATGCTCGTGTGGTGGACGACCAAGCACCAACTTGGTCCGAAATCAACACACGAGAGTCCCAAGCATACCCCACAACATGCCTCTCGAGGTCACTTTTTCTCCACTTGGTGCCCACGTGCCACATGCATATCTCGACCCCATCGACATACCCACTCGTCACGTTTGGCATGTATCAAAGGTGTCATGCTCGTGTGGTGGACGACCAAGCACCAACTTGGTCCGAAATCAACACACGAGAGTCCCAAGCATACCCCACAACATGCCTCTCGAGGTCACTTTTTCTCCACTTGGTGCCCACGTGCCACATGCATATCTCGACCCCATCGACATACCCACTCGTCACGTTTGGCATGTATCAAAGGTGTCATGCTCGTGTGGTGGACGACCAAGCACCAACTTGGTCCGAAATCAACACACGAGAGTCCCAAGCATACCCCACAACATGCCTCTCGAGGTCACTTTTTCTCCACTTGGTGCCCACGTGCCACATGCATATCTCGACCCCATCGACATACCCACTCGTCACGTTTGGCATGTATCAAAGGTGTCATGCTCGTGTGGTGGACGACCAAGCACCAACTTGGTCCGAAATCAACACACGAGAGTCCCAAGCATACCCCACAACATGCCTCTCGAGGTCACTTTTTCTCCACTTGGTGCCCACGTGCCACATGCATATCTCGACCCCATCGACATACCCACTCGTCACGTTTGGCATGTATCAAAGGTGTCATGCTCGTGTGGTGGACGACCAAGCACCAACTTGGTCCGAAATCAACACACGAGAGTCCCAAGCATACCCCACAACATGCCTCTCGAGGTCACTTTTTCTCCACTTGGTGCCCACGTGCCACATGCATATCTCGACCCCATCGACATACCCACTCGTCACGTTTGGCATGTATCAAAGGTGTCATGCTCGTGTGGTGGACGACCAAGCACCAACTTGGTCCGAAATCAACACACGAGAGTCCCAAGCATACCCCACAACATGCCTCTCGAGGTAACTTTTTCTCCACTTGGTGCCCACGTGCCACATGCATATCTCGACCCCATCGACATACCCACTCGTCACGTTTGGCATGTATCAAAGGTGTCATGCTCGTGTGGTGGACGACCAAGCACCAACTTGGTCCGAAATCAACACACGAGAGTCCCAAGCATACCCCACAACATGCCTCTCGAGGTCACTTTTTCTCCACTTGGTGCCCACGTGCCACATGCATATCTCGACCCCATCGACATACCCACTCGTCACGTTTGGCATGTATCAAAGGTGTCATGCTCGTGTGGTGGACGACCAAGCACCAACTTGGTCCGAAATCAACACACGAGAGTCCCAAGCATACCCCACAACATGCCTCTCGAGGTCACTTTTTCTCCACTTGGTGCCCACGTGCCACATGCATATCTCGACCCCATCGACATACCCACTCGTCACGTTTGGCATGTATCAAAGGTGTCATGCTCGTGTGGTGGACGACCAAGCACCAACTTGGTCCGAAATCAACACACGAGAGTCCCAAGCATACCCCACAACATGCCTCTCGAGGTCACTTTTTCTCCACTTGGTGCCCACGTGCCACATGCATATCTCGACCCCATCGACATACCCACTCGTCACGTTTGGCATGTATCAAAGGTGTCATGCTCGTGTGGTGGACGACCAAGCACCAACTTGGTCCGAAATCAACACACGAGAGTCCCAAGCATACCCCACAACATGCCTCTCGAGGTCACTTTTTCTCCACTTGGTGCCCACGTGCCACATGCATATCTCGACCCCATCGACATACCCACTCGTCACGTTTGGCATGTATCAAAGGTGTCATGCTCGTGTGGTGGACGACCAAGCACCAACTTGGTCCGAAATCAACACACGAGAGTCCCAAGCATACCCCACAACATGCCTCTCGAGGTCACTTTTTCTCCACTTGGTGCCCACGTGCCACATGCATATCTCGACCCCATCGACATACCCACTCGTCACGTTTGGCATGTATCAAAGGTGTCATGCTCGTGTGGTGGACGACCAAGCACCAACTTGGTCCGAAATCAACACACGAGAGTCCCAAGCATACCCCACAACATGCCTCTCGAGGTCACTTTTTCTCCACTTGGTGCCCACGTGCCACATGCATATCTCGACCCCATCGACATACCCACTCGTCACGTTTGGCATGTATCAAAGGTGTCATGCTCGTGTGGTGGACGACCAAGCACCAACTTGGTCCGAAATCAACACACGAGAGTCCCAAGCATACCCCACAACATGCCTCTCGAGGTCACTTTTTCTCCACTTGGTGCCCACGTGCCACATGCATATCTCGACCCCATCGACATACCCACTCGTCACGTTTGGCATGTATCAAAGGTGTCATGCTCGTGTGGTGGACGACCAAGCACCAACTTGGTCCGAAATCAACACACGAGAGTCCCAAGCATACCCCACAACATGCCTCTCGAGGTCACTTTTTCTCCACTTGGTGCCCACGTGCCACATGCATATCTCGACCCCATCGACATACCCACTCGTCACGTTTGGCATGTATCAAAGGTGTCATGCTCGTGTGGTGGACGACCAAGCACCAACTTGGTCCGAAATCAACACACGAGAGTCCCAAGCATACCCCACAACATGCCTCTCGAGGTCACTTTTTCTCCACTTGGTGCCCACGTGCCACATGCATATCTCGACCCCATCGACATACCCACTCGTCACGTTTGGCATGTATCAAAGGTGTCATGCTCGTGTGGTGGACGACCAAGCACCAACTTGGTCCGAAATCAACACACGAGAGTCCCAAGCATACCCCACAACATGCCTCTCGAGGTCACTTTTTCTCCACTTGGTGCCCACGTGCCACATGCATATCTCGACCCCATCGACATACCCACTCGTCACGTTTGGCATGTATCAAAGGTGTCATGCTCGTGTGGTGGACGACCAAGCACCAACTTGGTCCGAAATCAACACACGAGAGTCCCAAGCATACCCCACAACATGCCTCTCGAGGTCACTTTTTCTCCACTTGGTGCCCACGTGCCACATGCATATCTCGACCCCATCGACATACCCACTCGTCACGTTTGGCATGTATCAAAGGTGTCATGCTCGTGTGGTGGACGACCAAGCACCAACTTGGTCCGAAATCAACACACGAGAGTCCCAAGCATACCCCACAACATGCCTCTCGAGGTCACTTTTTCTCCACTTGGTGCCCACGTGCCACATGCATATCTCGACCCCATCGACATACCCACTCGTCACGTTTGGCATGTATCAAAGGTGTCATGCTCGTGTGGTGGACGACCAAGCACCAACTTGGTCCGAAATCAACACACGAGAGTCCCAAGCATACCCCACAACATGCCTCTCGAGGTCACTTTTTCTCCACTTGGTGCCCACGTGCCACATGCATATCTCGACCCCATCGACATACCCACTCGTCACGTTTGGCATGTATCAAAGGTGTCATGCTCGTGTGGTGGACGACCAAGCACCAACTTGGTCCGAAATCAACACACGAGAGTCCCAAGCATACCCCACAACATGCCTCTCGAGGTCACTTTTTCTCCACTTGGTGCCCACGTGCCACATGCATATCTCGACCCCATCGACATACCCACTCGTCACGTTTGGCATGTATCAAAGGTGTCATGCTCGTGTGGTGGACGACCAAGCACCAACTTGGTCCGAAATCAACACACGAGAGTCCCAAGCATACCCCACAACATGCCTCTCGAGGTCACTTTTTCTCCACTTGGTGCCCACGTGCCACATGCATATCTCGACCCCATCGACATACCCACTCGTCACGTTTGGCATGTATCAAAGGTGTCATGCTCGTGTGGTGGACGACCAAGCACCAACTTGGTCCGAAATCAACACACGAGAGTCCCAAGCATACCCCACAACATGCCTCTCGAGGTCACTTTTTCTCCACTTGGTGCCCACGTGCCACATGCATATCTCGACCCCATCGACATACCCACTCGTCACGTTTGGCATGTATCAAAGGTGTCATGCTCGTGTGGTGGACGACCAAGCACCAACTTGGTCCGAAATCAACACACGAGAGTCCCAAGCATACCCCACAACATGCCTCTCGAGGTCACTTTTTCTCCACTTGGTGCCCACGTGCCACATGCATATCTCGACCCCATCGACATACCCACTCGTCACGTTTGGCATGTATCAAAGGTGTCATGCTCGTGTGGTGGACGACCAAGCACCAACTTGGTCCGAAATCAACACACGAGAGTCCCAAGCATACCCCACAACATGCCTCTCGAGGTCACTTTTTCTCCACTTGGTGCCCACGTGCCACATGCATATCTCGACCCCATCGACATACCCACTCGTCACGTTTGGCATGTATCAAAGGTGTCATGCTCGTGTGGTGGACGACCAAGCACCAACTTGGTCCGAAATCAACACACGAGAGTCCCAAGCATACCCCACAACATGCCTCTCGAGGTCACTTTTTCTCCACTTGGTGCCCACGTGCCACATGCATATCTCGACCCCATCGACATACCCACTCGTCACGTTTGGCATGTATCAAAGGTGTCATGCTCGTGTGGTGGACGACCAAGCACCAACTTGGTCCGAAATCAACACACGAGAGTCCCAAGCATACCCCACAACATGCCTCTCGAGGTCACTTTTTCTCCACTTGGTGCCCACGTGCCACATGCATATCTCGACCCCATCGACATACCCACTCGTCACGTTTGGCATGTATCAAAGGTGTCATGCTCGTGTGGTGGACGACCAAGCACCAACTTGGTCCGAAATCAACACACGAGAGTCCCAAGCATACCCCACAACATGCCTCTCGAGGTCACTTTTTCTCCACTTGGTGCCCACGTGCCACATGCATATCTCGACCCCATCGACATACCCACTCGTCACGTTTGGCATGTATCAAAGGTGTCATGCTCGTGTGGTGGACGACCAAGCACCAACTTGGTCCGAAATCAACACACGAGAGTCCCAAGCATACCCCACAACATGCCTCTCGAGGTCACTTTTTCTCCACTTGGTGCCCACGTGCCACATGCATATCTCGACCCCATCGACATACCCACTCGTCACGTTTGGCATGTATCAAAGGTGTCATGCTCGTGTGGTGGACGACCAAGCACCAACTTGGTCCGAAATCAACACACGAGAGTCCCAAGCATACCCCACAACATGCCTCTCGAGGTCACTTTTTCTCCACTTGGTGCCCACGTGCCACATGCATATCTCGACCCCATCGACATACCCACTCGTCACGTTTGGCATGTATCAAAGGTGTCATGCTCGTGTGGTGGACGACCAAGCACCAACTTGGTCCGAAATCAACACACGAGAGTCCCAAGCATACCCCACAACATGCCTCTCGAGGTCACTTTTTCTCCACTTGGTGCCCACGTGCCACATGCATATCTCGACCCCATCGACATACCCACTCGTCACGTTTGGCATGTATCAAAGGTGTCATGCTCGTGTGGTGGACGACCAAGCACCAACTTGGTCCGAAATCAACACACGAGAGTCCCAAGCATACCCCACAACATGCCTCTCGAGGTCACTTTTTCTCCACTTGGTGCCCACGTGCCACATGCATATCTCGACCCCATCGACATACCCACTCGTCACGTTTGGCATGTATCAAAGGTGTCATGCTCGTGTGGTGGACGACCAAGCACCAACTTGGTCCGAAATCAACACACGAGAGTCCCAAGCATACCCCACAACATGCCTCTCGCAGTGGTTGACCCCCAGACCACTATCGTTAACGTGTCTAGCGAAGCCCTCACTCAGGAGGGCGAACCACTGGGACCTTGTGCCTGTGGTGGCTGCTTCCCCGGACTCCAATTGGAGTCGATCCCCAGTGAAGGCGGCGAGAAAACGGGGTCCATGCTAGCCCTAGAGGCTACGAGGCCCCCCCCTATGGGCACACCCTGCGGTTCTGTCTACTTCCCCCCAGGGGCCTCTTCGGAGGGGCGGGGGTGGTATCCCGATTTGGGTTCTCGCCGGAGCAATGGTGTACCCCAGTCACCGTGCTGCGGGGATGGCATGGATTCCCCTTCTACCCCTGTCACTGGGGGTCTGGCCCCGGCCTTTCTCGTGACCAATGGGACTGAGCCAGTAGCCACCAACCGCGTCGCCCCCTGTGCTGAGCCTCCTAGAACGGGAGAGGAAGAAGAAAAATCTCAAGAGGACGTGGATATGGTCTCTGGAGACGCCGAGGGGAAGGATTCTTCTGAAACCGAGGCCTTAACTGATGAGGGAAATACTCAAATTCACTCTGAGGTTGATGGGTCAGGCGACATTAACGGCCAAGAGAAGCCGTGTGATACTCCTGGAAAAGTTATTCAAGAGGAGCAATCCACAAACAAAGACAATAAACAGTCAAATCAAGACACTGTCGACAAATCCGTTGCTCAAGGAAATGGCGTTGTTGACCCTCCTTCCGCGGCAGACAAAGCACAAGGTGATCAAGAGCAACAAAATGCTGAAAAGGCCAATGCATGGACGCAAAAGGCTTCCGGCAAGGAATCAGCTTCGTCCAAGAAAGATTCCAAGCAAGGCAATGCCCCCAAAGGCGCGAAACATCGCAACATTGGTGCTCATGCTATTGCCGATGACGATATTGCGCGATGCGAGGCCATGGCGGACGCATTCTACAAAGACTCTGGTGACATGGACGCCTTCATTGAAAACATTTTGCTCACTCCCCAGTCCCAAGTGTACGAGCTCACAGTCAAGTTGGGCGAAGGCTACAAGGACTGGTCCGAAAAAATCATCTGCGATCAATTTGTCAAGGAAAATCCTGGTTCGTTATGGGGCTCCAAATTTCCGAACATCTTGATCCACAAGAAAAACCCACAGACCATTGTGATCTCAAGTTACAACTTGTCTACGTGCGTGGAAATGGGAGGCACAACGTTTCGTCTTGGTGGCAAAGATTTCCTGGTTCCCAAATACTCGCGTTATGGCAACAACTACTACGTTACGTTCAACAAGGTCAGTCACCCTTCGATGGCCAAGGCAATTGTCAAGAAAATGGCTGCATTGACCAAGTCAGTGATAGCAGCATTCAACCCTACTGCCGGTCAGAACATCAAGTCGCCGCATTTGAGAGTCATTTTCAAGTCTTCTGCGCCTCCTGCAGTGTTGGTGCCAAAATCCGGCGACGCACTACGCGAAATCACCATTACGGACCCGTCGGGTCAGCCTTTTGTTGTTGTCTTTCAGCACAAGATCGCTGCTCTGAACAAGAAATTGCCTCCGTCCATTGCTTCACGACGTGCAGAGGCCAAGGCTGAAAAAGCGAAGGCAAAAGCGACCAAGGCAGAGGCAAAATCCCCTCCGTCAGAAGAAAAAGAACCTGAACATGATGGCGACGATCATGATCAAGACCCCGGAACACATGCGGAAGGCAACGCCGACTCATCTGAGGCATCTGGAGATCGTCAAGACGAACAACCACAGCCAACAGCTACTTCTCATAACTCTGATGTCGATATGTCTGGTGACAGCGATCCCCCTGGCCCTGACAATAATGGGCAAGACAAACAACAAGAAGATGTGGAAATGTCTACCAACGAACCGCCCGCTCCTGCTCCACCAAATGAGCAGCCTATGAACTCGCTGGACCTTCAATTGGTAACGGGCTACCGGTCTGGGCCAGCTCCAAAACGTACTTTGCCTTCGTCCCCACGTTTGGACCCCCTGCCGACATCCAACCGTTTTCATATCCTCGAAGAAGAAGACGTGGAACTCTCGTTTGAAGACTTTGCAGTGCCTCGAATTGTGTTGGAAGATTCAAGTGCGCCACGCCCGAAAAAGACCAAAGGCAAAGCGAAGAAACAACGACTTAACAAGTCTGCTGCGGCCCACCTCGAACTGGCGAAGAAGATTATTCGAGACAAGAAGGTCGAAGGCAGTATCACCGAATGTCAACGCATTTTGCGAGATGACCCTCAGCTGGTTGCACATGCTATGTACGCACAAGACGAAGAAGACCTCAGTTTGTTTCAGTCACTTGTTGCAACCAAGACTATTGAGCGCAAGATGGTTTTGTTAAAAGCTCAAGGCAAGCCTCACAACTACAAACATCACGTCAACTTCATGGCTCAATCCAAGATTCACCCGGCAGAAATCCTGGAAGAATTGACCACGGACATACCAGAGATCAAGCGCATCCTCTTTGCACTTGCTACGGTTGACTTATTCCTCTCAAATCGGGCCCCAGACCTCTACACAAACTCGGAGGCGCTGACTGTTCTATTGAACCAAGAAGCAACAAGATTGCCTGACACCAACTGCTTGACGGACTGGTCGCTGTTTGCTTTGATCGAAAACTTCAGCGACAATCTCGAGAAGTTCACTTTGCCGGCTCCCGTCTTGTCGGCCATCTCGATGCTCAAAAGCATCACCAACAATTACCACATCGACGAGCTCTGCAGCAAAGCTCACCATTTCATGAACGCCGACGAAATTGATCCCCTCGATTTGGAGGACGATCAACTCTAAGGCTTCTATCCCCTGCTTCAATCCATTGCAACCTACCCTCTGACCCCTCCATTCTACTCAATTTCATCTGTACTCGTGATGATTGACATCAACTTCTCCAATGTCCCAACTGAACTCGTGGACTGGGACCCACAAATCATCTCCCTCAACACCAATGGCTTCTCCAACAGTCATCGGTACATCCTTGACAAACTGTCAAGTGTTCACGACGTTTCCTTTATCCAAGAAACCCGTTTCCGCACGCCAAGTTTCCACGACCGTGTTGCATTCCATTGGCAACGCATCACAAACCACGAAGGCTCTTTGTTCTTTGAAGAGCCTATTTACCCTGAAGTATCCACATCGCCAGCCACACTCGTCACGTTTGGCATGTATCAAAGGTGTCATGCTCGTGTGGTGGACGACCAAGCACCAACTTGGTCCGAAATCAACACACGAGAGTCCCAAGCATACCCCACAACATGCCTCTCGAGGTCACTTTTTCTCCACTTGGTGCCCACGTGCCACATGCATATCTCGACCCCATCGACATACCCACTCGTCACGTTTGGCATGTATCAAAGGTGTCATGCTCGTGTGGTGGACGACCAAGCACCAACTTGGTCCGAAATCAACACACGAGAGTCCCAAGCATACCCCACAAAGTGCCTCTCGATGCCACTTTTTCTCCACTTGGTGCCCACGTGCCACATGCATATCTCGACCCCATCGACATACCCACTCGTCACGTTTGGCATGTATCAAAGGTGTCATGCTCGTGTGGTGGACGACCAAGCACCAACTTGGTCCGAAATCAACACACGAGAGTCCCAAGCATACCCCACAACATGCCTCTCGAGGTCACTTTTTCTCCACTTGGTGCCCACGTGCCACATGCATATCTCGACCCCATCGACATACCCACTCGTCACGTTTGGCATGTATCAAAGGTGTCATGCTCGTGTGGTGGACGACCAAGCACCAACTTGGTCCGAAATCAACACACGAGAGTCCCAAGCATACCCCACAACATGCCTCTCGAGGTCACTTTTTCTCCACTTGGTGCCCACGTGCCACATGCATATCTCGACCCCATCGACATACCCACTCGTCACGTTTGGCATGTATCAAAGGTGTCATGCTCGTGTGGTGGACGACCAAGCACCAACTTGGTCCGAAATCAACACACGAGAGTCCCAAGCATACCCCACAACATGCCTCTCGAGGTCACTTTTTCTCCACTTGGTGCCCACGTGCCACATGCATATCTCGACCCCATCGACATACCCACTCGTCACGTTTGGCATGTATCAAAGGTGTCATGCTCGTGTGGTGGACGACCAAGCACCAACTTGGTCCGAAATCAACACACGAGAGTCCCAAGCATACCCCACAACATGCCTCTCGAGGTCACTTTTTCTCCACTTGGTGCCCACGTGCCACATGCATATCTCGACCCCATCGACATACCCACTCGTCACGTTTGGCATGTATCAAAGGTGTCATGCTCGTGTGGTGGACGACCAAGCACCAACTTGGTCCGAAATCAACACACGAGAGTCCCAAGCATACCCCACAACATGCCTCTCACTTCCGCATTTGCCTCGTACCCCTCAAGTCAAGAAGTTACCAAGTGCCGCCGCGCTCAAAATGTCCAACGCCAACAGCTGTTCCGAACTCCATGAGACCAACACTCACGGAGTTACCATCATTCCAGGTATTGTATCACCTCACCCACTTCCGTCGTCCAATCAGGATGGCGGAAGTGGTGTGAGTAATGTCTCTACACCTAACCCTAGGGCCGAAGTGGAGGTCGATTTTGACCCCAACAGCGTCCCTGGAGACCAATCTGCGTCTCGCTCCACCAGCGCTTCACCTGGTGCTCCACTCGCCGGAGTTCCAGGGGGGGTCAACCTCAGTGGGTCAGTGGTTGACCCCCAGACCACTATCGTTAACGTGTCTAGCGAAGCCCTCACTCAGGAGGGCGAACCACTGGGACCTTGTGCCTGTGGTGGCTGCTTCCCCGGACTCCAATTGGAGTCGATCCCCAGTGAAGGCGGCGAGAAAACGGGGTCCATGCTAGCCCTAGAGGCTACGAGGCCCCCCCCTATGGGCACACCCTGCGGTTCTGTCTACTTCCCCCCAGGGGCCTCTTCGGAGGGGCGGGGGCGGTATCCCGATTTGGGTTCTCGCCGGAGCAATGGTGTACCCCAGTCACCGTGCTGCGGGGATGGCATGGATTCCCCTTCTACCCCTGTCACTGGGGGTCTGGCCCCGGCCTTTCTCGTGACCAATGGGACTGAGCCAGTAGCCACCAACCGCGTCGCCCCCTGTGCTGAGCCTCCTAGAACGGGAGAGGAAGAAGAAAAATCTCAAGAGGACGTGGATATGGTCTCTGGAGACGCCGAGGGGAAGGATTCTTCTGAAACCGAGGCCTTAACTGATGAGGGAAATACTCAAATTCACTCTGAGGTTGATGGGTCAGGCGACATTAACGGCCAAGAGAAGCCGTGTGATACTCCTGGAAAAGTTATTCAAGAGGAGCAATCCACAAACAAAGACAATAAACAGTCAAATCAAGACACTGTCGACAAATCCGTTGCTCAAGGAAATGGCGTTGTTGACCCTCCTTCCGCGGCAGACAAAGCACAAGGTGATCAAGAGCAACAAAATGCTGAAAAGGCCAATGCATGGACGCAAAAGGCTTCCGGCAAGGAATCAGCTTCGTCCAAGAAAGATTCCAAGCAAGGCAATGCCCCCAAAGGCGCGAAACATCGCAACATTGGTGCTCATGCTATTGCCGATGACGATATTGCGCGATGCGAGGCCATGGCGGACGCATTCTACAAAGACTCTGGTGACATGGACGCCTTCATTGAAAACATTTTGCTCACTCCCCAGTCCCAAGTGTACGAGCTCACAGTCAAGTTGGGCGAAGGCTACAAGGACTGGTCCGAAAAAATCATCTGCGATCAATTTGTCAAGGAAAATCCTGGTTCGTTATGGGGCTCCAAATTTCCGAACATCTTGATCCACAAGAAAAACCCACAGACCATTGTGGTCTCAAGTTACAACTTGTCTACGTGCGTGGAAATGGGAGGCACAACGTTTCGTCTTGGTGGCAAAGATTTCCTGGTTCCCAAATACTCGCGTTATGGCAACAACTACTACGTTACGTTCAACAAGGTCAGTCACCCTTCGATGGCCAAGGCAATTGTCAAGAAAATGGCTGCATTGACCAAGTCAGTGATAGCAGCATTCAACCCTACTGCCGGTCAGAACATCAAGTCGCCGCATTTGAGAGTCATTTTCAAGTCTTCTGCGCCTCCTGCAGTGTTGGTGCCAAAAACCGGCGACGCACTACGCGAAATCACCATTACGGACCCGTCGGGTCAGCCTTTTGTTGTTGTCTTTCAGCACAAGATCGCTGCTCTGAACAAGAAATTGCCTCCGTCCATTGCTTCACGACGTGCAGAGGCCAAGGCTGAAAAAGCGAAGGCAAAAGCGACCAAGGCAGAGGCAAAATCCCCTCCGTCAGAAGAAAAAGAACCTGAACATGATGGCGACGATCATGATCAAGACCCCGGAACACATGCGGAAGGCAACGCCGACTCATCTGAGGCATCTGGAGATCGTCAAGACGAACAACCACAGCCAACAGCTACTTCTCATAACTCTGATGTCGATATGTCTGGTGACAGCGATCCCCCTGGCCCTGACAATAATGGGCAAGACAAACAACAAGAAGATGTGGAAATGTCTACCAACGAACCGCCCGCTCCTGCTCCACCAAATGAGCAGCCTATGAACTCGCTGGACCTTCAATTGGTAACGGGCTACCGGTCTGGGCCAGCTCCAAAACGTACTTTGCCTTCGTCCCCACGTTTGGACCCCCTGCCGACATCCAACCGTTTTCATATCCTCGAAGAAGAAGACGTGGAACTCTCGTTTGAAGACTTTGCAGTGCCTCGAATTGTGTTGGAAGATTCAAGTGCGCCACGCCCGAAAAAGACCAAAGGCAAAGCGAAGAAACAACGACTTAACAAGTCTGCTGCGGCCCACCTCGAACTGGCGAAGAAGATTATTCGAGACAAGAAGGTCGAAGGCAGTATCACCGAATGTCAACGCATTTTGCGAGATGACCCTCAGCTGGTTGCACATGCTATGTACGCACAAGACGAAGAAGACCTCAGTTTGTTTCAGTCACTTGTTGCAACCAAGACTATTGAGCGCAAGATGGTTTTGTTAAAAGCTCAAGGCAAGCCTCACAACTACAAACATCACGTCAACTTCATGGCTCAATCCAAGATTCACCCGGCAGAAATCCTGGAAGAATTGACCACGGACATACCAGAGATCAAGCGCATCCTCTTTGCACTTGCTACGGTTGACTTATTCCTCTCAAATCGGGCCCCAGACCTCTACACAAACTCGGAGGCGCTGACTGTTCTATTGAACCAAGAAGCAACAAGATTGCCTGACACCAACTGCTTGACGGACTGGTCGCTGTTTGCTTTGATCGAAAACTTCAGCGACAATCTCGAGAAGTTCACTTTGCCGGCTCCCGTCTTGTCGGCCATCTCGATGCTCAAAAGCATCACCAACAATTACCACATCGACGAGCTCTGCAGCAAAGCTCACCATTTCATGAACGCCGACGAAATTGATCCCCTCGATTTGGAGGACGATCAACTCTAAGGCTTCTATCCCCTGCTTCAATCCATTGCAACCTACCCTCTGACCCCTCCATTCTACTCAATTTCATCTGTACTCGTGATGATTGACAACAACTTCTCCAATGTCCCAACTGAACTCGTGGACTGGGACCCACAAATCATCTCCCTCAACACCAATGGCTTCTCCAACAGTCATCGGTACATCCTTGACAAACTGTCAAGTGTTCACGACGTTTCCTTTATCCAAGAAACCCGTTTCCGCACGCCAAGTTTCCACGACCGTGTTGCATTCCATTGGCAACGCATCACAAACCACGAAGGCTCTTTGTTCTTTGAAGAGCCTATTTACCCTGAAGTATCCACATCGCCAGCCACTGGAGGTCTGGCTACGTTGATTCATCCTCACTCTCCTTTGAAGAACGCCACTCAAGTCCCCCATGACAGCCCAGTGCTTCGTGGTCGTTATCTACAAGTGCGATGTACTCTGGGTCCACTGACAGTCGTTCTCCACAATATCTACGCGCCGGCAGCCTTCCAAGAACGATCAAGTTACTTCGAAGAATTGCCACGCGACTTTCCTCCACATGCGCTCCACATTGTTGGAGGAGATTTCAACTGCACTCTCAACAAAGATTTGGATTCGTTGAGACCCAGTACCTCCACCATGGCTGGCACCCTTCAACTCGAACAATGGATGCATAGCTTGTCTCTGGTGGATCTGTTTCGCCGTCAAAACCCCTTGGCACGAGCCTTCACAAGTCCTACACTCACCAACCGACTCGACTACATCTTTTGTTCGTCCACATTGGCGGGTCTTCGTCATTGGAAGGCGACGCACATGCCACACGTTCCACAGGCTGACCACGTGGCTTGTCGTATCATCACAAAGCGTCAAACACTGCGCCATGGCTCTGGATCATGGAAAGCTCCAACTTGGCTACTTCGTCTACCACGAGCAGCCGAGATTGTTCATGGATGTCTGGATCGATTTTTGGACAAGTCTCCATCATTCCACAATATCTCCAAGGCCTACGACATGCTGGTCAATGATATCCGCTCCCAACTCAAAGAATTCCATTCTCAACGCTTGGAGAAACAACGTTTGCCGTTGAAGCAGTTAGCTGTTGAGATCGCTTCACTTTTGCAAGTCCCTAACATGCGTCAAGATTCAGTGCTGGTGGAACGAGTGCGCGATCTTTAAAAGCAAATCCACGAGCTGCAGGATCGTGACAAGCAGTTTCGACAAGACCAGACGTTCCAACTTCACTTGTACAAAGCAGAGCGCTCGTCCAAGTTCCACTTCATGTCCCCTGTCCCCACCCCCTTGAAGAAGACAGTCTTCAAAGAGTTGGTGGATGTCAATGGAAATATTGTCTCCAATCAGCAAGGCATGTCTGGCGTCCTGGTCGACTACTACAAGGACTTGTTTGCAGCTCCCGAGGTGCTGCGACCTGGAGACGAAGTTTCGTCATTTCTAACCCCATTGACTCGACACAAGCAACTGCCAGAGCAAGCCCAGCAAGAGCTGTCGGCTCCCTTGCGCGCCAACGAGTTCTATCATGCTATTCGACACAGCAGTTCGAACTCAGCGCCAGGTCCCAACGCTTTGCCATTCGAAGTCCTCAAACTTGCACCTCACAAGTGGTCGTTGGTATTGGAGCTGCTATTCACACACCAGCTCCATTCTCACCCTCGCTTGACTCCCATGCAACTTGTCAGTACGCTCGTGTTGCTGCACAAGAAAGGCCCCAAGTCACAAGCCAAGAACTATCGGCCCATTAGCCTACTCAACACGGATGTGAAAATCCTGACGAGTATTCTGGCTTATCGACTCCAGCGCCACATTCGACACATCATCCACCCGGACCAGCAAGGCTTTATCCGTCGAAGCAATATCCAAACCAACATTGCACGACTGGATGACATGCTGCACCACATCAAACTACACAGTCCGTCCTCGATGGTGGCACTGCTCGACTTTGAGAAAGCTTTCGATCGCGTGGACCACGCGTACTTGCTCCGTGTCCTCCGTCACTATGGCTTTCCCGAAACGTTTGTTGACATGGTTCGCGTACTGTACTCGGGCCGAAAATCTCGCATCTTGGTGAACGGCTTCTTGTCCAAGCCAGTTCACATCTCACGCGGTGTGTTGCAAGGTGATCCACTGTCGCCACTTCTGTTTGTGATCGCTTTGGAACCCATGTGCCAACTCCTCCGGCAACACTCCAACTATGGCATCAAGTGTGGGGATCGCTACCACACTGGGAGTTACTTTGCCGACGACTCGCAACTCTATGCTGCAAATGAGACGTGCCTCCACCGGCAGCTTGCATTGGTTCGAACCTTTTGCGACAAGTCTGGTTTCCGACTCAACGTAGACAAGACCCAGATTCTGACCTACAGCCAGTTGAATGGGACCCTTGCCTCACTACAAGTTACTTCCGACAGTCCTGTGAAGGCTCTTGGTATCTTGGTCGCGCCCAATCTTTCTCCATTGGCACGTTTCAATTACGTGTTTGAGAAGTTTGTGGCTCGCTTGTCTTTGTGGCTCTACAAGGCTCGAACCATGGCCGGAAAGGTCACTATCCTGCACAGCATATGTCTGCCTGTGTTGTGGTACCAACTGGCTTTTGTCCCAGCTGACAAAGACCTGGCCAAAAAGATCGACAAGGTCATGCTTCAATTTATGCATGGTGAAGAAATCAACCCATCATCCTCTGTTCATGGCCTCCGCTTGATCAAGAAGGAGATCATATTCATGCCGAAGAAGTCCGGTGGCTTCGGCCTGCATCATGCACTGGCCTTATGGCAACAACACAACCGCTCTGTCATGATCAGATGCATGCAAGCCATCACCACTCCACCCCGCAAGTCTGCCATGTCTGCCTGGATTACGCCGGGTTATACTCTCCTCGAGCATGCTTTTCATCCATGGGGTTCCCCCCGAGATCTCCTCTTGGCAAATGGTACTTCTGCATTCATCCGTCAACTGTACAAGAATCCCAATATCACTCCAATGTGGAAAGCCTTATTGAGTAGCTGGTTTGATTCCCGCTGGACTCCGTACGGCTGTCCAAATCACATCTCATCCTTGGATGTTCCCCTTTGGCACAACTCGTATCTGCCTGGACTCGAAGACCTATACGATCAGTGCTCAACATCGACGCAAGACCAAGCCAATGTATTGGCTTCGCTTCACATCACGAAGTTGTCGCATTTGTTGACTCCGTGTCAGCGAGTGTGGCCAGCTTCGATCTTGTTCGACAAAATCAACCGTGCCTGCCGCCAAGCCAATTTTGTCCCTCCAACGAAACAATGGATCTCAATCTTGGTGACCAAGTTATCACGATTGTTTGATATTGTTTCTGAAGAGGATGCTCCGGTTTTCCACTTGCCCACGCCTAACTCTGAATGGATGGAATGGCACTGGATGATTCATTCTGACTCGAGTCCGATCTTGTTATCGCTTGCGACTCCGAAATCGGCTAAGATCAGAGCTTCTCCAGCTGTCAACTCGTCCATTCTTCCTACCAAGCATCTCAACCTGCCATCCAACTTTTACGAAGACCCCAAGCGCCTTACCCAACTTGCCGCCTACCTCCAACCCGACCATATTCTCCCTCGATATGGAGAGTTCATTTTCAAGACCCTGCTCCGCGCCAACGCCATGCAATATCTGTTTCAGTACCAAGACCCCAAGCCAACGTGTGTCTTCTGTCGTGTCAATGAGACATACGAACATTTCCTGTTCTCTTGTGGATATGGCCAATCTGTTTGGTATTACTTCAAGGCAATCCAGCGACTGCTCGAGTGTTCCTTTCCGTCCACGTGTCTGGAAATGTTCTACGAGACACCCAAGCCGGCCGATGGATACTACATCCGTGGATATCTGAAGATCTGGCCGATTGTCCGAGCCTGTGTGTATTATCAAATATGGCTCCAACGCGCCGATCGCACCTTTCGACCCGACCTCACAGCGAAGAGTCCGATGGAAGTTGCCATTCATGCTGCCTCTTTGATCAAGCTACATCTACAACAGCTCCTGGTTGATCTCCCTCTCAAGAAAGGATACGCCAAAGTATTCAATGTGCTCAAACGTCTATCTTCGGACCCCTGGTTACGTCAACATGTCATTCCTGACAGCACCGTTTCATGAGTGAGCATGACGATTCACCCTCCTCCACTCCTGTTCAATGACCACTTTGCCATATTCTGTTTACCAAACTCTATTTATACAGTACGAGGCAAATTAGTAAGTCATTAGGGCCTTTGCTCAAACATAAGGTTAATACAACTCATTTAACCACTCAAGTCCCCCATGACAACCCAGTGCTTCGTGGTCGTTATCTACAAGTGCGATGTACTCTGGGTCCACTGACAGTCGTTCTCCACAATATCTACGCGCCGGCAGCCTTCCAAGAACGAGCAAGTTACTTCGAAGAATTGCCACGCGACTTTCCTCCACATGCGCTCCACATTGTTGGAGGAGATTTCAACTGCACTCTCAACAAAGATTTGGATTCGTTGAGACCCAGTACCTCCACCATGGCTGGCACCCTTCAACTCGAACAATGGATGCATAGCTTGTCTCTGGTGGATCTGTTTCGCCGTCAAAACCCCTTGGCACGAGCCTTCACAAGTCCTACACTCACCAACCGACTCGACTACATCTTTTGTTCGTCCACATTGGCGGGTCTTCGTCATTGGAAGGCGACGCACATGCCACACGTTCCACAGGCTGACCACGTGGCTTGTCGTATCATCACAAAGCGTCAAACACTGCGCCATGGCTCTGGATCATGGAAAGCTCCAACTTGGCTACTTCGTCTACCACGAGCAGCCGAGATTGTTCATGGATGTCTGGATCGATTTTTGGACAAGTCTCCATCATTCCACAATATCTCCAAGGCCTACGACATGCTGGTCAATGATATCCGCTCCCAACTCAAAGAATTCCATTCTCAACGCTTGGAGAAACAACGTTTGCCGTTGAAGCAGTTAGCTGTTGAGATCGCTTCACTTTTGCAAGTCCCTAACATGCGTCAAGATTCAGTGCTGGTGGAACGAGTGCGCGATCTTCAAAAGCAAATCCACGAGCTGCAGGATCGTGACAAGCAGTTTCGACAAGACCAGACGTTCCAACTTCACTTGTACAAAGCAGAGCGCTCGTCCAAGTTCCACTTCATGTCCCCTGTCCCCACCCCCTTGAAGAAGACAGTCTTCAAAGAGTTGGTGGATGTCAATGGAAATATTGTCTCCAATCAGCAAGGCATGTCTGGCGTCCTGGTCGACTACTACAAGGACTTGTTTGCAGCTCCCGAGGTGCTGCGACCTGGAGACGAAGTTTCGTCATTTCTAACCCCATTGACTCGACACAAGCAACTGCCAGAGCAAGCCCAGCAAGAGCTGTCGGCTCCCTTGCGCGCCAACGAGTTCTATCATGCTATTCGACACAGCAGTTCGAACTCAGCGCCAGGTCCCAACGCTTTGCCATTCGAAGTCCTCAAACTTGCACCTCACAAGTGGTCGTTGGTATTGGAGCTGCTATTCACACACCAGCTCCATTCTCACCCTCGCTTGACTCCCATGCAACTTGTCAGTACGCTCGTGTTGCTGCACAAGAAAGGCCCCAAGTCACAAGCCAAGAACTATCGGCCCATTAGCCTACTCAACACGGATGTGAAAATCCTGACGAGTATTCTGGCTTATCGACTCCAGCGCCACATTCGACACATCATCCACCCGGACCAGCAAGGCTTTATCCGTCGAAGCAATATCCAAACCAACATTGCACGACTGGATGACATGCTGCACCACATCAAACTACACAGTCCGTCCTCGATGGTGGCACTGCTCGACTTTGAGAAAGCTTTCGATCGCGTGGACCACGCGTACTTGCTCCGTGTCCTCCGTCACTATGGCTTTCCCGAAACGTTTGTTGACATGGTTCGCGTACTGTACTCGGGCCGAAAATCTCGCATCTTGGTGAACGGCTTCTTGTCCAAGCCAGTTCACATCTCACGCGGTGTGTTGCAAGGTGATCCACTGTCGCCACTTCTGTTTGTGATCGCTTTGGAACCCATGTGCCAACTCCTCCGGCAACACTCCAACTATGGCATCAAGTGTGGGGATCGCTACCACACTGGGAGTTACTTTGCCGACGACTCGCAACTCTATGCTGCAAATGAGACGTGCCTCCACCGGCAGCTTGCATTGGTTCGAACCTTTTGCGACAAGTCTGGTTTCCGACTCAACGTAGACAAGACCCAGATTCTGACCTACAGCCAGTTGAATGGGACCCTTGCCTCACTACAAGTTACTTCCGACAGTCCTGTGAAGGCTCTTGGTATCTTGGTCGCGCCCAATCTTTCTCCATTGGCACGTTTCAATTACGTGTTTGAGAAGTTTGTGGCTCGCTTGTCTTTGTGGCTCTACAAGGCTCGAACCATGGCCGGAAAGGTCACTATCCTGCACAGCATATGTCTGCCTGTGTTGTGGTACCAACTGGCTTTTGTCCCAGCTGACAAAGACCTGGCCAAAAAGATCGACAAGGTCATGCTTCAATTTATGCATGGTGAAGAAATCAACCCATCATCCTCTGTTCATGGCCTCCGCTTGATCAAGAAGGAGATCATATTCATGCCGAAGAAGTCCGGTGGCTTCGGCCTGCATCATGCACTGGCCTTATGGCAACAACACAACCGCTCTGTCATGATCAGATGCATGCAAGCCATCACCACTCCACCCCGCAAGTCTGCCATGTCTGCCTGGATTACGCCGGGTTATACTCTCCTCGAGCATGCTTTTCATCCATGGGGTTCCCCCCGAGATCTCCTCTTGGCAAATGGTACTACTGCATTCATCCGACAACTGTACAAGAATCCCAATATCACTCCAATGTGGAAAGCCTTATTGAGTAGCTGGTTTGATTCCCGCTGGACTCCGTACGGCTGTCCAAATCACATCTCATCCTTGGATGTTCCCCTTTGGCACAACTCGTATCTGCCTGGACTCGAAGACCTATACGATCAGTGCTCAACATCGACGCAAGACCAAGCCAATGTATTGGCTTCGCTTCACATCACGAAGTTGTCGCATTTGTTGACTCCGTGTCAGCGAGTGTGGCCAGCTTCGATCTTGTTCGACAAAATCAACCGTGCCTGCCGCCAAGCCAATTTTGTCCCTCCAACGAAACAATGGATCTCAATCTTGGTGACCAAGTTATCACGATTGTTTGATATTGTTTCTGAAGAGGATGCTCCGGTTTTCCACTTGCCCACGCCTAACTCTGAATGGATGGAATGGCACTGGATGATTCACCCTGACTCGAGTCCGATCTTGTTATCGCTTGCGACTTCGAAATCGGCTAAGCTCAGAGCTTCTCCAGCTGTCAACTCGTCCATTCTTCCTACCAAGCATCTCAACCTGCCATCCAACTTTTACGAAGACCCCAAGCGCCTTACCCAACTTGCCGCCTACCTCCAACCCGACCATATTCTCCCTCGATATGGAGAGTTCATTTTCAAGACCCTGCTCCGCGCCAACGCCATGCAATATCTGTTTCAGTACCAAGACCCCAAGCCAACGTGTGTCTTCTGTCGTGTCAATGAGACATACGAACATTTCCTGTTCTCTTGTGGATATGGCCAATCTGTTTGGTATTACTTCAAGGCAATCCAGCGACTGCTCGAGTGTTCCTTTCCGTCCACGTGTCTGGAAATGTTCTACGAGACACCCAAGCCGGCCGATGGATACTACATCCGTGGATATCTGAAGATCTGGCCGATTGTCCGAGCCTGTGTGTATTATCAAATATGGCTCCAACGCGCCGATCGCACCTTTCGACCCGACCTCACAGCGAAGAGTCCGATGGAAGTTGCCATTCATGCTGCCTCTTTGATCAAGCTACATCTACAACAGCTCCTGGTTGATCTCCCTCTCAAGAAGGGATACGCCAAAGTATTCAATGTGCTCAAACGTCTATCTTCGGACCCCTGGTTACGTCAACATGTCATTCTTGACAGCACCGTTTCATGAGTAAGCATGACGATTCACCCTCCTCCACTCCTGTTCAATGACCACTTTGCCATATTCTGTTTACCAAACTCTATTTATACAGTACGAGGCAAATTAGTAAGTCATTAGGGCCTTTGCTCAAAAATAAGGTTAATACAACTCATTTAACCTTTCAAACGTGCCAGACGTGACAACTGGGCGTCTTGATGGGGTCGAGATCTGCAGTGGCAAGTGGGTCATGAGGCGAGAAAACACGAGTCGAGATGCATCTTGTGGCGTGTGTTTGGGATACTCGCGTGTTGCTTTCGGGCCACGTTGGTGCTTGGTGCACCACACTACCATGACACCTTTCAAACGTGCCAGATGTGGCAAGTGGGCGTCTTGATGGGGTCGAGATCTGCAGTGGCAAGTGGGTCATGAGGCGAGAAAACACGAGTCGAGATGCATCTTGTGGCGTGTGTTTGGGATACTCGCGTGTTGCTTTCGGGCCACGTTGGTGCTGGGTGCACCACACTACCATGACACCTTTCAAACGTGCCAGACGTGGCAAGTGGGCGTCTTGATGGGGTCGAGATCTGCAGTGGCAAGTGGGTCATGAGGCGAGAAAACACGAGTCGAGATGCATCTTGTGGCGGGCGTCTGGGATACTCGCGTGTTGCTTTCGGGCCACGTTGGTGCTTGGTCCATCCACTACACCAGCATGATAACAAGTTTTTTGTTTCTTTAGTGCACTAGGACTTTCGTGGTGTCCAAAGTGTCACTTCATATTCCTACTCACATGATGAACAATGATGTAACTAAGATCGTCGTACTACGACAAAGTTGTGTTTTCACCGAGATTTTCTACTCGAAAAGAGATTTTGGGGCACATGCTTGAGAAATGGCATTTTTCTGATGGACATTGTATGTTATGTAGTGTCCGCAAAGACATTGCCATTCAAAGCTCAATCCGATTTGACTTTATTTCGATTTGACTTCATTTCAGAAGAAAAATGTCCTCGAGAAATTTTTTGGGTGCTCTTTTGTGCTGATTGATCGAATACAAGAATACTACACATATCGAGATAAAAATCGAACTCAAGACATTTTGATGTCATGTCAGGCATATTCAAATGCATATTTATGATGATAAATTTGCTTTCTTTTCACATGAGCCCTGATTTGGTAAATTTGACAAAGCGTTAGTCAACATGATGAAATTTGCTATTCAATAATTATGCACATATCGTTGTATTCTCCATCGGCCAAGATATTCAATGCGCTCAAGCGACTATCTTCGGAGCCCTGGTTACGTCAACACGTCATTCCTGTTCATGAGTGAGCATGACCACTATCATATATTCTGTTTCCAAGCTCTATTCATATGGTAGGAGGCAAATTAGTAAGTCATTAGGGCATTTGCTCCAAAATTAATACAACTCATTTAACCATCGTACTCCATTATTACCCTTGGTCTCAATAATCTTTCAGGAATCATTTGATCAGATAGAAACAAAACTTCAGTTCGATAAAACGTGCTAATGTGTCAGACATCCAACGCCGAAAGCAACATCTAAAATCCTGACATCTACTTTTCTGATCTCAATGGTGCTCCATATTTGCATCTAGACTTGAGTTCTTCTATTTCCAACAATATATAGAAAAGCATCTCCAAATAACCTTCAAGGTCTTTTTATCAGTGACATGAATACAATTGGGTCTAAAGATATGTTAAGTGGCATCCATTATATACTTCACGGCAAATTTTTTTTGTATTTTCGCCTATTTTTCGACTCTATTTCCACACGCTGGCCCCAATTCAGTCCTGTTTTCGCGATTTCATCTTAATTGTACGTTTCACTAGCTCTGAATGGAACTGGGTAATTTTCCACTTGTGACTTCGAAATCGATTTTATAACAATAAATTCTTCTTTCTGCGCGTGTATTATTACTAACTACCTGGAATTTACGTTTCTAGAAACATCTCTCTCTGTGAATAGGAACATCTATTACAACTCCCAGTAAAGGATAAGGTATTCAATGTTCTCAAGCACCTATTCTCGGCCCAAATTCTGACGTATTCTGTATTCGAAGATCTTTTAAGCAAATCTTCCGTGCCTTTGCTGATAAACATATACGTTCAACGTTCATACAACATGCTATATGGAGCTCACTCTTTTCAAAGTACGTGAAGTATTATTCAAAACCTGTATTGGTTAAATGAGTTGTATTAACCTTATTTTTGAGCAAAGGCCCTAATGACTTACTAATTTGCCTCGTACTGTATAAATAGAGTTTGGTAAACAGAATATGGCAAAGTGGTCATTGAACAGGAGTGGAGGAGGGTGAATCGTCATGCTCACTCATGAAACGGTGCTGTCAGGAATGACATGTTGACGTAACCAGGGGTCCGAAGATAGACGTTTGAGCACATTGAATACTTTGGCGTATCCCTTCTTGAGAGGGAGATCAACCAGGAGCTGTTGTAGATGTAGCTTGATCAAAGAGGCAGCATGAATGGCAACTTCCATCGGACTCTTCGCTGTGAGGTCGGGTCGAAAGGTGCGATCGGCGCGTTGGAGCCATATTTGATAATACACACAGGCTCGGACAATCGGCCAGATCTTCAGATATCCACGGATGTAGTATCCATCGGCCGGCTTGGGTGTCTCGTAGAACATTTCCAGACACGTGGACGGAAAGGAACACTCGAGCAGTCGCTGGATTGCCTTGAAGTAATACCAAACAGATTGGCCATATCCACAAGAGAACAGGAAATGTTCGTATGTCTCATTGACACGACAGAAGACACACGTTGGCTTGGGGTCTTGGTACTGAAACAGATATTGCATGGCGTTGGCGCGGAGCAGGGTCTTGAAAATGAACTCTCCATATCGAGGGAGAATATGGTCGGGTTGGAGGTAGGCGGCAAGTTGGGTAAGGCGCTTGGGGTCTTCGTAAAAGTTGGATGGCAGGTTGAGATGCTTGGTAGGAAGAATGGACGAGTTGACAGCTGGAGAAGCTCTGAGCTTAGCCGATTTCGAAGTCGCAAGCGATAACAAGATCGGACTCGAGTCAGGGTGAATCATCCAGTGCCATTCCATCCATTCAGAGTTAGGCGTGGGCAAGTGGAAAACCGGAGCATCCTCTTCAGAAACAATATCAAACAATCGTGATAACTTGGTCACCAAGATTGAGATCCATTGTTTCGTTGGAGGGACAAAATTGGCTTGGCGGCAGGCACGGTTGATTTTGTCGAACAAGATCGAAGCTGGCCACACTCGCTGACACGGAGTCAACAAATGCGACAACTTCGTGATGTGAAGCGAAGCCAATACATTGGCTTGGTCTTGCGTCGATGTTGAGCACTGATCGTATAGGTCTTCGAGTCCAGGCAGATACGAGTTGTGCCAAAGGGGAACATCCAAGGATGAGATGTGATTTGGACAGCCGTACGGAGTCCAGCGGGTGGCAAGTGGGTCATGAGGCGAGAAAACACGAGTCGAGATGCATCTCGAGGCGTGTGTTTGGGGTACTCGCGTGTTGCTTTCGGGCCACGTTGGTGCTTGGTCCATCCACTACACCAGCATGATAACAAGTTTTTTGTTTCTTTAGTGCACTAGGACTTTCGTGGTGTCCAAAGTGTCACTTCATATTCCTACTCACATGATGAACAATGATGTAACTAAGATCGTCGTACTACGACAAAGTTGTGTTTTCACCGAGATTTTCTACTCGAAAAGAGATTTTGGGGCACATGCTTGAGAAATGGCATTTTTCTGATGGACATTGTATGTTATGTAGTGTCCGCAAAGACATTGCCATTCAAAGCTCAATCCGATTTGACTTTATTTCGATTTGACTTCATTTCAGAAGAAAAATGTCCTCGAGAAATTTTTTGGGTGCTCTTTTGTGCTGATTGATCGAATACAAGAATACTACACATATCGAGATAAAAATCGAACTCAAGACATTTTGATGTCATGTCAGGCATATTCAAATGCATATTTATGATGATAAATTTGCTTTCTTTTCACATGAGCCCTGATTTGGTAAATTTGACAAAGCGTTAGTCAACATGATGAAATTTGCTATTCAATAATTATGCACATATCGTTGTATTCTCCATCGGCCAAGATATTCAATGCGCTCAAGCGACTATCTTCGGAGCCCTGGTTACGTCAACACGTCATTCCTGTTCATGAGTGAGCATGACCACTATCATATATTCTGTTTCCAAGCTCTATTCATATGGTAGGAGGCAAATTAGTAAGTCATTAGGGCATTTGCTCCAAAATTAATACAACTCATTTAACCATCGTACTCCATTATTACCCTTGGTCTCAATAATCTTTCAGGAATCATTTGATCAGATAGAAACAAAACTTCAGTTCGATAAAACGTGCTAATGTGTCAGACATCCAAACGCCGAAAGCAACATCTAAAATCCTGACATCTACTTTTCTGATCTCAATGGTGCTCCATATTTGCATCTAGACTTGAGTTCTTCTATTTCCAACAATATATAGAAAAGCATCTCCAAATAACCTTCAAGGTCTTTTTATCAGTGACATGAATACAATTGGGTCTAAAGATATGTTAAGTGGCATCCATTATATACTTCACGGCAAATTTTTTTTGTATTTTCGCCTATTTTTCGACTCTATTTCCACACGCTGGCCCCAATTCAGTCCTGTTTTCGCGATTTCATCTTAATTGTACGTTTCACTAGCTCTGAATGGAACTGGGTAATTTTCCACTTGTGACTTCGAAATCGATTTTATAACAATAAATTCTTCTTTCTGCGCGTGTATTATTACTAACTACCTGGAATTTACGTTTCTAGAAACATCTCTCTCTGTGAATAGGAACATCTATTACAACTCCCAGTAAAGGATAAGGTATTCAATGTTCTCAAGCACCTATTCTCGGCCCAAATTCTGACGTATTCTGTATTCGAAGATCTTTTAAGCAAATCTTCCGTGCCTTTGCTGATAAACATATACGTTCAACGTTCATACAACATGCTATATGGAGCTCACTCTTTTCAAAGTACGTGAAGTATTATTCAAAACCTGTATTGGTTAAATGAGTTGTATTAACCTTATTTTTGAGCAAAGGCCCTAATGACTTACTAATTTGCCTCGTACTGTATAAATAGAGTTTGGTAAACAGAATATGGCAAAGTGGTCATTGAACAGGAGTGGAGGAGGGTGAATCGTCATGCTCACTCATGAAACGGTGCTGTCAGGAATGACATGTTGACGTAACCAGGGGTCCGAAGATAGACGTTTGAGCACATTGAATACTTTGGCGTATCCCTTCTTGAGAGGGAGATCAACCAGGAGCTGTTGTAGATGTAGCTTGATCAAAGAGGCAGCATGAATGGCAACTTCCATCGGACTCTTCGCTGTGAGGTCGGGTCGAAAGGTGCGATCGGCGCGTTGGAGCCATATTTGATAATACACACAGGCTCGGACAATCGGCCAGATCTTCAGATATCCACGGATGTAGTATCCATCGGCCGGCTTGGGTGTCTCGTAGAACATTTCCAGACACGTGGACGGAAAGGAACACTCGAGCAGTCGCTGGATTGCCTTGAAGTAATACCAAACAGATTGGCCATATCCACAAGAGAACAGGAAATGTTCGTATGTCTCATTGACACGACAGAAGACACACGTTGGCTTGGGGTCTTGGTACTGAAACAGATATTGCATGGCGTTGGCGCGGAGCAGGGTCTTGAAAATGAACTCTCCATATCGAGGGAGAATATGGTCGGGTTGGAGGTAGGCGGCAAGTTGGGTAAGGCGCTTGGGGTCTTCGTAAAAGTTGGATGGCAGGTTGAGATGCTTGGTAGGAAGAATGGACGAGTTGACAGCTGGAGAAGCTCTGAGCTTAGCCGATTTCGAAGTCGCAAGCGATAACAAGATCGGACTCGAGTCAGGGTGAATCATCCAGTGCCATTCCATCCATTCAGAGTTAGGCGTGGGCAAGTGGAAAACCGGAGCATCCTCTTCAGAAACAATATCAAACAATCGTGATAACTTGGTCACCAAGATTGAGATCCATTGTTTCGTTGGAGGGACAAAATTGGCTTGGCGGCAGGCACGGTTGATTTTGTCGAACAAGATCGAAGCTGGCCACACTCGCTGACACGGAGTCAACAAATGCGACAACTTCGTGATGTGAAGCGAAGCCAATACATTGGCTTGGTCTTGCGTCGATGTTGAGCACTGATCGTATAGGTCTTCGAGTCCAGGCAGATACGAGTTGTGCCAAAGGGGAACATCCAAGGATGAGATGTGATTTGGACAGCCGTACGGAGTCCAGCGGGAATCAAACCAGCTACTCAATAAGGCTTTCCACATTGGAGTGATATTGGGATTCTTGTACAGTTGTCGGATGAATGCAGAAGTACCATTTGCCAAGAGGAGATCTCGGGGGGAACCCCATGGATGAAAAGCACCGACGAAATTGATCCCCTCGATTTGGAGGACGATCAACTCTAAGGCTTCTATCCCCTGCTTCAATCCATTGCAACCTACCCTCTGACCCCTCCATTCTACTCAATTTCATCTGTACTCGTGATGATTGACATCAACTTCTCCAATGTCCCAACTGAACTCGTGGACTGGGACCCACAAATCATCTCCCTCAACACCAATGGCTTCTCCAACAGTCATCGGTACATCCTTGACAAACTGTCAAGTGTTCACGACGTTTCCTTTATCCAAGAAACCCGTTTCCGCACGCCAAGTTTCCACGACCGTGTTGCATTCCATTGGCAACGCATCACAAACCACGAAGGCTCTTTGTTCTTTGAAGAGCCTATTTACCCTGAAGTATCCACATCGCCAGCCACTGGAGGTCTGGCTACGTTGATTCATCCTCACTCTCCTTTGAAGAACGCCACTCAAGTCCCCCATGACAACCCAGTGCTTCGTGGTCGTTATCTACAAGTGCGATGTACTCTGGGTCCACTGACAGTCGTTCTCCACAATATCTACGCGCCGGCAGCCTTCCAAGAACGAGCAAGTTACTTCGAAGAATTGCCACGCGACTTTCCTCCACATGCGCTCCACATTGTTGGAGGAGATTTCAACTGCACTCTCAACAAAGATTTGGATTCGTTGAGACCCAGTACCTCCACCATGGCTGGCACCCTTCAACTCGAACAATGGATGCATAGCTTGTCTCTGGTGGATCTGTTTCGCCGTCAAAACCCCTTGGCACGAGCCTTCACAAGTCCTACACTCACCAACCGACTCGACTACATCTTTTGTTCGTCCACATTGGCGGGTCTTCGTCATTGGAAGGCGACGCACATGCCACACGTTCCACAGGCTGACCACGTGGCTTGTCGTATCATCACAAAGCGTCAAACACTGCGCCATGGCTCTGGATCATGGAAAGCTCCAACTTGGCTACTTCGTCTACCACGAGCAGCCGAGATTGTTCATGGATGTCTGGATCGATTTTTGGACAAGTCTCCATCATTCCACAATATCTCCAAGGCCTACGACATGCTGGTCAATGATATCCGCTCCCAACTCAAAGAATTCCATTCTCAACGCTTGGAGAAACAACGTTTGCCGTTGAAGCAGTTAGCTGTTGAGATCGCTTCACTTTTGCAAGTCCCTAACATGCGTCAAGATTCAGTGCTGGTGGAACGAGTGCGCGATCTTTAAAAGCAAATCCACGAGCTGCAGGATCGTGACAAGCAGTTTCGACAAGACCAGACGTTCCAACTTCACTTGTACAAAGCAGAGCGCTCGTCCAAGTTCCACTTCATGTCCCCTGTCCCCACCCCCTTGAAGAAGACAGTCTTCAAAGAGTTGGTGGATGTCAATGGAAATATTGTCTCCAATCAGCAAGGCATGTCTGGCGTCCTGGTCGACTACTACAAGGACTTGTTTGCAGCTCCCGAGGTGCTGCGACCTGGAGACGAAGTTTCGTCATTTCTAACCCCATTGACTCGACACAAGCAACTGCCAGAGCAAGCCCAGCAAGAGCTGTCGGCTCCCTTGCGCGCCAACGAGTTCTATCATGCTATTCGACACAGCAGTTCGAACTCAGCGCCAGGTCCCAACGCTTTGCCATTCGAAGTCCTCAAACTTGCACCTCACAAGTGGTCGTTGGTATTGGAGCTGCTATTCACACACCAGCTCCATTCTCACCCTCGCTTGACTCCCATGCAACTTGTCAGTACGCTCGTGTTGCTGCACAAGAAAGGCCCCAAGTCACAAGCCAAGAACTATCGGCCCATTAGCCTACTCAACACGGATGTGAAAATCCTGACGAGTATTCTGGCTTATCGACTCCAGCGCCACATTCGACACATCATCCACCCGGACCAGCAAGGCTTTATCCGTCGAAGCAATATCCAAACCAACATTGCACGACTGGATGACATGCTGCACCACATCAAACTACACAGTCCGTCCTCGATGGTGGCACTGCTCGACTTTGAGAAAGCTTTCGATCGCGTGGACCACGCGTACTTGCTCCGTGTCCTCCGTCACTATGGCTTTCCCGAAACGTTTGTTGACATGGTTCGCGTACTGTACTCGGGCCGAAAATCTCGCATCTTGGTGAACGGCTTCTTGTCCAAGCCAGTTCACATCTCACGCGGTGTGTTGCAAGGTGATCCACTGTCGCCACTTCTGTTTGTGATCGCTTTGGAACCCATGTGCCAACTCCTCCGGCAACACTCCAACTATGGCATCAAGTGTGGGGATCGCTACCACACTGGGAGTTACTTTGCCGACGACTCGCAACTCTATGCTGCAAATGAGACGTGCCTCCACCGGCAGCTTGCATTGGTTCGAACCTTTTGCGACAAGTCTGGTTTCCGACTCAACGTAGACAAGACCCAGATTCTGACCTACAGCCAGTTGAATGGGACCCTTGCCTCACTACAAGTTACTTCCGACAGTCCTGTGAAGGCTCTTGGTATCTTGGTCGCGCCCAATCTTTCTCCATTGGCACGTTTCAATTACGTGTTTGAGAAGTTTGTGGCTCGCTTGTCTTTGTGGCTCTACAAGGCTCGAACCATGGCCGGAAAGGTCACTATCCTGCACAGCATATGTCTGCCTGTGTTGTGGTACCAACTGGCTTTTGTCCCAGCTGACAAAGACCTGGCCAAAAAGATCGACAAGGTCATGCTTCAATTTATGCATGGTGAAGAAATCAACCCATCATCCTCTGTGCATGGCCTCCGCTTGATCAAGAAGGAGATCATATTCATGCCGAAGAAGTCCGGTGGCTTCGGCCTGCATCATGCACTGGCCTTATGGCAACAACACAACCGCTCTGTCATGATCAGATGCATGCAAGCCATCACCACTCCACCCCGCAAGTCTGCCATGTCTGCCTGGATTACGCCGGGTTATACTCTCCTCGAGCATGCTTTTCATCCATGGGGTTCCCCCCGAGATCTCCTCTTGGCAAATGGTACTTCTGCATTCATCCGACAACTGTACAAGAATCCCAATATCACTCCAATGTGGAAAGCCTTATTGAGTAGCTGGTTTGATTCCCGCTGGACTCCGTACGGCTGTCCAAATCACATCTCATCCTTGGATGTTCCCCTTTGGCACAACTCGTATCTGCCTGGACTCGAAGACCTATACGATCAGTGCTCAACATCGACGCAAGACCAAGCCAATGTATTGGCTTCGCTTCACATCACGAAGTTGTCGCATTTGTTGACTCCGTGTCAGCGAGTGTGGCCAGCTTCGATCTTGTTCGACAAAATCAACCGTGCCTGCCGCCAAGCCAATTTTGTCCCTCCAACGAAACAATGGATCTCAATCTTGGTGACCAAGTTATCACGATTGTTTGATATTGTTTCTGAAGAGGATGCTCCGGTTTTCCACTTGCCCACGCCTAACTCTGAATGGATGGAATGGCACTGGATGATTCACCCTGACTCGAGTCCGATCTTGTTATCGCTTGCGACTTCGAAATCGGCTAAGCTCAGAGCTTCTCCAGCTGTCAACTCGTCCATTCTTCCTACCAAGCATCTCAACCTGCCATCCAACTTTTACGAAGACCCCAAGCGCCTTACCCAACTTGCCGCCTACCTCCAACCCGACCATATTCTCCCTCGATATGGAGAGTTCATTTTCAAGACCCTGCTCCGCGCCAACGCCATGCAATATCTGTTTCAGTACCAAGACCCCAAGCCAACGTGTGTCTTCTGTCGTGTCAATGAGACATACGAACATTTCCTGTTCTCTTGTGGATATGGCCAATCTGTTTGGTATTACTTCAAGGCAATCCAGCGACTGCTCGAGTGTTCCTTTCCGTCCACGTGTCTGGAAATGTTCTACGAGACACCCAAGCCGGCCGATGGATACTACATCCGTGGATATCTGAAGATCTGGCCGATTGTCCGAGCCTGTGTGTATTATCAAATATGGCTCCAACGCGCCGATCGCACCTTTCGACCCGACCTCACAGCGAAGAGTCCGATGGAAGTTGCCATTCATGCTGCCTCTTTGATCAAGCTACATCTACAACAGCTCCTGGTTGATCTCCCTCTCAAGAAGGGATATGCCAAAGTATTCAATGTGCTCAAACGTCTATCTTCGGACCCCTGGTTACGTCAACATGTCATTCCTGACAGCACCGTTTCATGAGTGAGCATGACGATTCACCCTCCTCCACTCCTGTTCAATGACCACTTTGCCATATTCTGTTTACCAAACTCTATTTATACAGTACGAGGCAAATTAGTAAGTCATTAGGGCCTTTGCTCAAAAATAAGGTTAATACAACTCATTTAACCATGGATGAAAAGCATGCTCGAGGAGAGTATAACCCGGCGTAATCCAGGCAGACATGGCAGACTTGCGGGGTGGAGTGGTGATGGCTTGCATGCATCTGATCATGACAGAGCGGTTGTGTTGTTGCCATAAGGCCAGTGCATGATGCAGGCCGAAGCCACCGGACTTCTTCGGCATGAATATGATCTCCTTCTTGATCAAGCGGAGGCCATGAACAGAGGATGATGGGTTGATTTCTTCACCATGCATAAATTGAAGCATGACCTTGTCGATCTTTTTGGCCAGGTCTTTGTCAGCTGGGACAAAAGCCAGTTGGTACCACAACACAGGCAGACATATGCTGTGCAGGATAGTGACCTTTCCGGCCATGGTTCGAGCCTTGTAGAGCCACAAAGACAAGCGAGCCACAAACTTCTCAAACACGTAATTGAAACGTGCCAATGGAGAAAGATTGGGCGCGACCAAGATACCAAGAGCCTTCACAGGACTGTCGGAAGTAACTTGTAGTGAGGCAAGGGTCCCATTCAACTGGCTGTAGGTCAGAATCTGGGTCTTGTCTACGTTGAGTCGGAAACCAGACTTGTCGCAAAAGGTTCGAACCAATGCAAGCTGCCGGTGGAGGCACGTCTCATTTGCAGCATAGAGTTGCGAGTCGTCGGCAAAGTAACTCCCAGTGTGGTAGCGATCCCCACACTTGATGCCATAGTTGGAGTGTTGCCGGAGGAGTTGGCACATGGGTTCCAAAGCGATCACAAACAGAAGTGGCGACAGTGGATCACCTTGCAACACACTCAAAACCTGTATTGGGTTTTCGCCTAACAATACGCCCCGTAGATGGTGGAAAGACAACCAAACGTAAAAATAAGGTTAATACAACTCATTTAACCTTTCGACCCGACCTCACAGCGAAGAGTCCGATGGAAGTTGCCATTCATGCTGCCTCTTTGATCAAGCTACATATACAAAAGCTCTTGGTTGATCTCCCTCTCAAGAAAGGATACGCCAAGGTATTTCCTGTGCTCAAGCGTCTTTCTTCGGCACTGTTTGATGCGTGAGCATGACTGACGGTTTACCCTCCTCAACTCCTGTTCACTGACCACTTTGCCAAATTAGTAAGTCAATAGGACCTTTGCTCAAAAATAAGGTTAATATAACTCATTCAACCTTGGCATATACCTTTTTGTGAGCAAGATCAACCAAGAGCTGCTGTAGATTTGACTTGATGAAAGATGGATCACAACAACTTCCATCGGAACCGTCACTGCTCTACACAACATGCACATCTGCGCAGTTAAGTTCACCTAGGAGTCCGTGTGAAAACAGTTTTTGCAACATGAAGTGCTCTGGTATGCCTACTGGTACTTATGTGTTTGGCTTTCTCCTGCTTATTTGTACTTGATAATTCAAGCTACGGAGGAGAATCAATTAAAGCGTTTGGTTGTCTTTCCTCCATCTACGGGGCGTATTGTTAGGCGAAAACCCAATACAGGTTTTGAAATGGGACTGAGCCAGTAGCCACCAACCGCGTCGCCCCCTGTGCTGAGCCTCCTAGAACGGGAGAGGAAGAAGAAAAATCTCAAGAGGACGTGGATATGGTCTCTGGAGACGCCGAGGGGAAGGATTCTTCTGAAACCGAGGCCTTAACTGATGAGGGAAATACTCAAATTCACTCTGAGGTTGATGGGTCAGGCGACATTAACGGCCAAGAGAAGCCGTGTGATACTCCTGGAAAAGTTATTCAAGAGGAGCAATCCACAAACAAAGACAATGAACAGTCAAATCAAGACACTGTCGACAAATCCGTTGCTCAAGGAAATGGCATTGTTGACCCTCCTTCCGCGGCAGACAAAGCACAAGGTGATCAAGAGCAACAAAATGCTGAAAAGGCCAATGCATGGACGCAAAAGGCTTCCGGCAAGGAATCAGCTTCGTCCAAGAAAGATTCCAAGCAAGGCAATGCCCCCAAAGGCGCGAAACATCGCAACATTGGTGCTCATGCTATTGCCGATGACGATATTGCGCGATGCGAGGCCATGGCGGACGCATTCTACAAAGACTCTGGTGACATGGACGCCTTCATTGAAAACATTTTGCTCACTCCCCAGTCCCAAGTGTACGAGCTCACAGTCAAGTTGGGCGAAGGCTACAAGGACTGGTCCGAAAAAATCATCTGCGATCAATTTGTCAAGGAAAATCCTGGTTCGTTATGGGGCTCCAAATTTCCGAACATCTTGATCCACAAGAAAAACCCACAGACCATTGTGATCTCAAGTTACAACTTGTCTACGTGCGTGGAAATGGGAGGCACAACGTTTCGTCTTGGTGGCAAAGATTTCCTGGTTCCCAAATACTCGCGTTATGGCAACAACTACTACGTTATGTTCAACAAGGTCAGTCACCCTTCGATGGCCAAGGCAATTGTCAAGAAAATGGCTGCATTGACCAAGTCAGTGATAGCAGCATTCAACCCTACTGCCGGTCAGAACATCAAGTCGCCGCATTTGAGAGTCATTTTCAAGTCTTCGGCGCCTCCTGCAGTGTTGGTGCCAAAATCCGGCGACGCACTACGCGAAATCACCATTACGGACCCGTCGGGTCAGCCTTTTGTTGTTGTCTTTCAGCACAAGATCGCTGCTCTGAACAAGAAATTGCCTCCGTCCATTGCTTCACGACGTGCAGAGGCCAAGGCTGAAAAAGCGAAGGCAAAAGCGACCAAGGCAGAGGCAAAATCCCCTCCGTCAGAAGAAAAAGAACCTGAACATGATGGCGACGATCATGATCAAGACCCCGGAACACATGCGGAAGGCAACGCCGACTCATCTGAGGCATCTGGAGATCGTCAAGACGAACAACCACAGCCAACAGCTACTTCTCATAACTCTGATGTCGATATGTCTGGTGACAGCGATCCCCCTGGCCCTGACAATAATGGGCAAGACAAACAACAAGAAGATGTGGAAATGTCTACCAACGAACCGCCCGCTCCTGCTCCACCAAATGAGCAGCCTATGAACTCGCTGGACCTTCAATTGGTAACGGGCTACCGGTCTGGACCAGCTCCAAAACGTACTTTGCCTTCGTCCCCACGTTTGGACCCCCTGCCGACATCCAACCGTTTTCATATCCTCGAAGAAGACGACGTGGAACTCTCGTTTGAAGACTTTGCAGTGCCTCGAATTGTGTTGGAAGATTCAAGTGCGCCACGCCCGAAAAAGACCAAAGGCAAAGCGAAGAAACAACGACTTAACAAGTCTGCTGCGGCCCACCTCGAATGGCGAAGAAGATTATTCGAGACAAGAAGGTCGAAGGCAGTATCACCGAATGTCAACGCATTTTGCGAGATGACCCTCAGCTGGTTGCACATGCTATGTACGCACAAGACGAAGTAGACCTCAGTTTGTTTCAGTCACTTGTTGCAACCAAGACTATTGAGCGCAAGATGGTTTTGTTAAAAGCTCAAGGCAAGCCTCACAACTACAAACATCACGTCAACTTCATGGCTCAATCCAAGATTCACCCGGCAGAAATCCTGGAAGAATTGACCACGGACATACCAGAGATCAAGCGCATCCTCTTTGCACTTGCTACGGTTGACTTATTCCTCTCAAATCGGGCCCCAGACCTCTACACAAACTCGGAGGCGCTGACTGTTCTATTGAACCAAGAAGCAACAAGATTGCCTGACACCAACTGCTTGACGGACTGGTCGCTGTTTGCTTTGATCGAAAACTTCAGCGACAATCTCGAGAAGTTCACTTTGCCGGCTCCCGTCTTGTCGGCCATCTCGATGCTCAAAAGCATCACCAACAATTACCACATCGACGAGCTCTGCAGCAAAGCTCACCATTTCATGAACGCCGACGAAATTGATCCCCTCGATTTGGAGGACGATCAACTCTAAGGCTTCTATCCCCTGCTTCAATCCATTGCAACCTACCCTCTGACCCCTCCATTCTACTCAATTTCATCTGTACTCGTGATGATTGACATCAACTTCTCCAATGTCCCAACTGAACTCGTGGACTGGGACCCACAAATCATCTCCCTCAACACCAATGGCTTCTCCAACAGTCATCGGTACATCCTTGACAAACTGTCAAGTGTTCACGACGTTTCCTTTATCCAAGAAACCCGTTTCCGCACGCCAAGTTTCCACGACCGTGTTGCATTCCATTGGCAACGCATCACAAACCACGAAGGCTCTTTGTTCTTTGAAGAGCCTATTTACCCTGAAGTATCCACATCGCCAGCCACTGGAGGTCTGGCTACGTTGATTCATCCTCACTCTCCTTTGAAGAACGCCACTCAAGTCCCCCATGACAACCCAGTGCTTCGTGGTCGTTATCTACAAGTGCGATGTACTCTGGGTCCACTGACAGTCGTTCTCCACAATATCTACGCGCCGGCAGCCTTCCAAGAACGAGCAAGTTACTTCGAAGAATTGCCACGCGACTTTCCTCCACATGCGCTCCACATTGTTGGAGGAGATTTCAACTGCACTCTCAACAAAGATTTGGATTCGTTGAGACCCAGTACCTCCACCATGGCTGGCACCCTTCAACTCGAACAATGGATGCATAGCTTGTCTCTGGTGGATCTGTTTCGCCGTCAAAACCCCTTGGCACGAGCCTTCACAAGTCCTACACTCACCAACCGACTCGACTACATCTTTTGTTCGTCCACATTGGCGGGTCTTCGTCATTGGAAGGCGACGCACATGCCACACGTTCCACAGGCTGACCACGTGGCTTGTCGTATCATCACAAAGCGTCAAACACTGCGCCATGGCTCTGGATCATGGAAAGCTCCAACTTGGCTACTTCGTCTACCACGAGCAGCCGAGATTGTTCATGGATGTCTGGATCGATTTTTGGACAAGTCTCCATCATTCCACAATATCTCCAAGGCCTACGACATGCTGGTCAATGATATCCGCTCCCAACTCAAAGAATTCCATTCTCAACGCTTGGAGAAACAACGTTTGCCGTTGAAGCAGTTAGCTGTTGAGATCGCTTCACTTTTGCAAGTCCCTAACATGCGTCAAGATTCAGTGCTGGTGGAACGAGTGCGCGATCTTTAAAAGCAAATCCACGAGCTGCAGGATCGTGACAAGCAGTTTCGACAAGACCAGACGTTCCAACTTCACTTGTACAAAGCAGAGCGCTCGTCCAAGTTCCACTTCATGTCCCCTGTCCCCACCCCCTTGAAGAAGACAGTCTTCAAAGAGTTGGTGGATGTCAATGGAAATATTGTCTCCAATCAGCAAGGCATGTCTGGCGTCCTGGTCGACTACTACAAGGACTTGTTTGCAGCTCCCGAGGTGCTGCGACCTGGAGACGAAGTTTCGTCATTTCTAACCCCATTGACTCGACACAAGCAACTGCCAGAGCAAGCCCAGCAAGAGCTGTCGGCTCCCTTGCGCGCCAACGAGTTCTATCATGCTATTCGACACAGCAGTTCGAACTCAGCGCCAGGTCCCAACGCTTTGCCATTCGAAGTCCTCAAACTTGCACCTCACAAGTGGTCGTTGGTATTGGAGCTGCTATTCACACACCAGCTCCATTCTCACCCTCGCTTGACTCCCATGCAACTTGTCAGTACGCTCGTGTTGCTGCACAAGAAAGGCCCCAAGTCACAAGCCAAGAACTATCGGCCCATTAGCCTACTCAACACGGATGTGAAAATCCTGACGAGTATTCTGGCTTATCGACTCCAGCGCCACATTCGACACATCATCCACCCGGACCAGCAAGGCTTTATCCGTCGAAGCAATATCCAAACCAACATTGCACGACTGGATGACATGCTGCACCACATCAAACTACACAGTCCGTCCTCGATGGTGGCACTGCTCGACTTTGAGAAAGCTTTCGATCGCGTGGACCACGCGTACTTGCTCCGTGTCCTCCGTCACTATGGCTTTCCCGAAACGTTTGTTGACATGGTTCGCGTACTGTACTCGGGCCGAAAATCTCGCATCTTGGTGAACGGCTTCTTGTCCAAGCCAGTTCACATCTCACGCGGTGTGTTGCAAGGTGATCCACTGTCGCCACTTCTGTTTGTGATCGCTTTGGAACCCATGTGCCAACTCCTCCGGCAACACTCCAACTATGGCATCAAGTGTGGGGATCGCTACCACACCGGGAGTTACTTTGCCGACGACTCGCAACTCTATGCTGCAAATGAGACGTGCCTCCACCGGCAGCTTGCATTGGTTCGAACCTTTTGCGACAAGTCTGGTTTCCGACTCAACGTAGACAAGACCCAGATTCTGACCTACAGCCAGTTGAATGGGACCCTTGCCTCACTACAAGTTACTTCCGACAGTCCTGTGAAGGCTCTTGGTATCTTGGTCGCGCCCAATCTTTCTCCATTGGCACGTTTCAATTACGTGTTTGAGAAGTTTGTGGCTCGCTTGTCTTTGTGGCTCTACAAGGCTCGAACCATGGCCGGAAAGGTCACTATCCTGCACAGCATATGTCTGCCTGTGTTGTGGTACCAACTGGCTTTTGTCCCAGCTGACAAAGACCTGGCCAAAAAGATCGACAAGGTCATGCTTCAATTTATGCATGGTGAAGAAATCAACCCATCATCCTCTGTTCATGGCCTCCGCTTGATCAAGAAGGAGATCATATTCATGCCGAAGAAGTCCGGTGGCTTCGGCCTGCATCATGCACTGGCCTTATGGCAACAACACAACCGCTCTGTCATGATCAGATGCATGCAAGCCATCACCACTCCACCCCGCAAGTCTGCCATGTCTGCCTGGATTACGCCGGGTTATACTCTCCTCGAGCATGCTTTTCATCCATGGGGTTCCCCCCGAGATCTCCTCTTGGCAAATGGTACTTCTGCATTCATCCGACAACTGTACAAGAATCCCAATATCACTCCAATGTGGAAAGCCTTATTGAGTAGCTGGTTTGATTCCCGCTGGACTCCGTACGGCTGTCCAAATCACATCTCATCCTTGGATGTTCCCCTTTGGCACAACTCGTATCTGCCTGGACTCGAAGACCTATACGATCAGTGCTCAACATCGACGCAAGACCAAGCCAATGTATTGGCTTCGCTTCACATCACGAAGTTGTCGCATTTGTTGACTCCGTGTCAGCGAGTGTGGCCAGCTTCGATCTTGTTCGACAAAATCAACCGTGCCTGCCGCCAAGCCAATTTTGTCCCTCCAACGAAACAATGGATCTCAATCTTGGTGACCAAGTTATCACGATTGTTTGATATTGTTTCTGAAGAGGATGCTCCGGTTTTCCACTTGCCCACGCCTAACTCTGAATGGATGGAATGGCACTGGATGATTCACCCTGACTCGAGTCCGATCTTGTTATCGCTTGCGACTCCGAAATCGGCTAAGATCAGAGCTTCTCCAGCTGTCAACTCGTCCATTCTTCCTACCAAGCATCTCAACCTGCCATCCAACTTTTACGAAGACCCCAAGCGCCTTACCCAACTTGCCGCCTACCTCCAACCCGACCATATTCTCCCTCGATATGGAGAGTTCATTTTCAAGACCCTGCTCCGCGCCAACGCCATGCAATATCTGTTTCAGTACCAAGACCCCAAGCCAACGTGTGTCTTCTGTCGTGTCAATGAGACATACGAACATTTCCTGTTCTCTTGTGGATATGGCCAATCTGTTTGGTATTACTTCAAGGCAATCCAGCGACTGCTCGAGTGTTCCTTTCCGTCCACGTGTCTGGAAATGTTCTACGAGACACCCAAGCCGGCCGATGGATACTACATCCGTGGATATCTGAAGATCTGGCCGATTGTCCGAGCCTGTGTGTATTATCAAATATGGCTCCAACGCGCCGATCGCACCTTTCGACCCGACCTCACAGCGAAGAGTCCGATGGAAGTTGCCATTCATGCTGCCTCTTTGATCAAGCTACATCTACAACAGCTCCTGGTTGATCTCCCTCTCAAGAAGGGATACGCCAAAGTATTCAATGTGCTCAAACGTCTATCTTCGGACCCCTGGTTACGTCAACATGTCATTCCTGACAGCACCGTTTCATGAGTGAGCATGACGATTCACCCTCATCCACTCCTGTTCAATGACCACTTTGCCATATTCTGTTTACCAAACTCTATAAATTAAAAATAAGGTTAATACAACTCATTTAACCATCAAGACGCCCACTTGCCACGTCTGGCACGTTTGAAAGGTGTCATGGTAGTGTGGTGCACCAAGCACCAACGTGGCCCGAAAGCAACACGCGAGTATCCCAAACACACGCCACAAGATGCATCTCCACTCGTGTTTTCTCGCCTGATGACCCACTTGCCACGTGCAGATCTCGACCCCATGAAGACGCCCACTTGCCACGTCTGGCACGTTTGAAAGGTGTCATGGTAGTGTGGTGCACCAAGCACCAACGTGGCTCGAAAGCAACACGCGAGTATCCCACACACACGCCACAAGATGCATCTCCACTCGTGTTTTCTCGCCTCATGACCCACTTGCCACTGCAGATCTCGACCCCATGAAGACGCCCACTTGCCACGTCTGGCACGTTTGAAAGGTGTCATGGTAGTGTGGTGCACCAAGCACCAACGTGGCCCGAAAGCAACACGCGAGTATCCCAAACACACGCCACAAGATGCATCTCCACTCGTGTTTTCTCGCCACATGACCCACTTGCCACGTGCAGATCTCGACCCCATCAAGACGCCCACTTGCCACGTCTGGCACGTTTGAAAGGTGTCATGGTAGTGTGGTGCACCAAGCACCAACGTGGCCCGAAAGCAACACGCGAGTATCCCACACACACGCCTCAAGATGCATCTCGACTCGTGTTTTCTCGCCTCATGACCCACTTGCCACGTGCAGATCTCGACCCCATGAAGACGCCCACTTGCCACGTCTGGCACGTTTGAAAGGTGTCATGGTAGTGTGGTGCACCAAGCACCAACGTGGCTCGAAAGCAACACGCGAGTATCCCACACACACGCCACAAGATGCATCTCCACTCGTGTTTTCTCGCCTCATGACCCACTTGCCACGTGCAGATCTCGACCCCATGAAGACGCCCACTTGCCACGTCTGGCACGTTTGAAAGGTGTCATGGTAGTGTGGTGCACCAAGCACCAACGTGGCCCGAAAGCAACACGCGAGTATCCCAAACACACGCCACAAGATGCATCTCGACTCGTGTTTTCTCGCCTCATGACCCACTTGCCACGTGCAGATCTCGACCCCATCAAGACGCCCACTTGCCACGTCTGGCACGTTTGAAAGGTGTCATGGTAGTGTGGTGCACCAAGCACCAACGTGGCCCGAAAGCAACACGCGAGTATCCCAAACACACGCCACAAGATGCATCTCCACTCGTGTTTTCTCGCCACATGACCCACTTGCCACGTGCAGATCTCGACCCCATGAAGACGCCCACTTGCCACGTCTGGCACGTTTGAAAGGTGTCATGGTAGTGTGGTGCACCAAGCACCAACGTGGCCCGAAAGCAACACGCGAGTATCCCAAACACACGCCACAAGATGCATCTCGACTCGTGTTTTCTCGCCTCATGACCCACTTGCCACGTGCAGATCTCGACCCCATGAAGACGCCCACTTGCCACGTCTGGCACGTTTGAAAGGTGTCATGGTAGTGTGGTGCACCAAGCACCAACGTGGCTCGAAAGCAACACGCGAGTATCCCACACACACGCCACAAGATGCATCTCCACTCGTGTTTTCTCGCCTCATGACCCACTTGCCACGTGCAGATCTCGACCCCATGAAGACGCCCACTTGCCACGTCTGGCACGTTTGAAAGGTGTCATGGTAGTGTGGTGCACCAAGCACCAACGTGGCCCGAAAGCAACACGCGAGTATCCCAAACACACGCCACAAGATGCATCTCGACTCGTGTTTTCTCGCCTCATGACCCACTTGCCACGTGCAGATCTCGACCCCATCAAGACGCCCACTTGCCACGTCTGGCACGTTTGAAAGGTGTCATGGTAGTGTGGTGCACCAAGCACCAACGTGGCCCGAAAGCAACACGCGAGTATCCCAAACACACGCCTCAAGATGCATCTCGACTCGTGTTTTCTCGCCTCATGACCCACTTGCCACGTGCAGATCTCGACCCCATCAAGACGCCCACTTGCCACGTCTGGCACGTTTGAAAGGTGTCATGGTAGTGTGGTGCACCAAGCACCAACGTGGCCCGAAAGCAACACGCGAGTATCCCAAACACACGCCTCAAGATGCATCTCGACTCGTGTTTTCTCGCCTCATGACCCACTTGCCACGTGCAGATCTCGACCCCATCAAGACGCCCACTTGCCACGTCTGGCACGTTTGAAAGGTGTCATGGTAGTGTGGTGCACCCAGCACCAACGTGGCCCGAAAGCAACACGCGAGTATCCCAAACACACGCCTCAAGATGCATCTCGACTCGTGTTTTCTCGCCTCATGACCCACTTGCCACGTGCAGATCTCGACCCCATGAAGACGCCCACTTGCCACGTCTGGCACGTTTGAAAGGTGTTATGGTAGTGTGGTGCACCAAGCACCAACGTGGCCCGAAAGCAACACGCGAGTATCCCAAACACACGCCTCAAGATGCATCTCGACTCGTGTTTTCTCGCCTCATGACCCACTTGCCACGTGCAGATCTCGACCCCATCAAGACGCCCACTTGCCACGTCTGGCACGTTTGAAAGGTGTTATGGTAGTGTGGTGCACCAAGCACCAACGTGGCCCGAAAGCAACACGCGAGTATCCCAAACACACGCCTCAAGATGCATCTCGACTCGTGTTTTCTCGCCTCATGACCCACTTGCCACGTGCAGATCTCGACCCCATCAAGATGCCCACTTGCCACGGCTGGCACGTTTGAAAAGTGTCATGGTAGTGTGTTGCACCAAGCACCAACGTGGCCCGAAAGCAACACGCGAGTATCCCAAACACACGCCTCAAGATGCATCTCGACTCGTGTTTTCTCGCCTCATGACCCACTTGCCACGTGCAGATCTCGACCCCATCAAGATGCCCACTTGCCACGGCTGGCACGTTTGAAAAGTGTCATGGTAGTGTGTTGCACCAAGCACCAACGTGGCCCGAAAGCAACACGCGAGTATCCCAAACACACGCCACAAGATGCATCTCGACTCGTGTTTTCTCGCCTCATGACCCACTTGCCACGTGCAGATCTCGACCCCACCAAGACGCCCACTTGCCACGTCTGGCACGTTTGAAAGGTGTCATGGTAGTGTGGTGCACCAAGCACCAACGTGGCCCGAAAGCAACACGCGAGTATCCCAAACACACGCCTCAAGATGCATCTCGACTCGTGTTTTCTCGCCTCATCACCCACTTGCCACGTGCAGATCTCGACCCCATCAAGACGCCCACTTGCCACGTGCAGATCTCGACCCCATCAAGACGCCCACTTGCCACGTCTGGCACGTTTGAAAGGTGTCATGGTAGTGTGGTGCACCAAGCACCAACGTGGCCCGAAAGCAACACGCGAGTATCCCAAACACACGCCACAAGATGCATCTCGACTCGTGTTTTCTCGCCTCATGACCCACTTGCCACGTGCAGATCTCGACCCCATCAAGACGCCCACTTGTCACGTGCAGATCTCGACCCCATCAAGACACCACACTACCATGACACCTTTCAAACGTGCCAGACGTGGCAAGTGGGCGTCTTGATGGGGTCGAGATCTGCACGTGGCAAGTGGGTCATGAGGCGAGAAAACACGAGTCGAGATGCATCTTGAGGCGTGTGTTTGGGATACTCGCGTGTTGCTTTCGGGCCACGTTGGTGCTTGGTGCACCACACTACCATGACACCTTTCAAACGTGCCAGACGTGGCAAGTGGGCGTCTTCATGGGGTCGAGATCTGCACGTGGCAAGTGGGTCATGAGGCGAGAAAACACGAGTCGAGATGCATCTTGAGGCGTGTGTTTGGGATACTCGCGTGTTGCTTTCGGGCCACGTTGGTGCTTGGTGCACCACACTACCATGACACCTTTCAAACGTGCCAGACGTGGCAAGTGGGCGTCTTCATGGGGTCGAGATCTGCACGTGGCAAGTGGGTCATGAGGCGAGAAAACACGAGTCGAGATGCATCTTGAGGCGTGTGTTTGGGATACTCGCGTGTTGCTTTCGGGCCACGTTGGTGCTTGGTGCACCACACTACCATGACACCTTTCAAACGTGCCAGACGTGGCAAGTGGGCGTCTTGATGGGGTCGAGATCTGCACGTGGCAAGTGGGTCATGAGGCGAGAAAACACGAGTCGAGATGCATCTTGAGGCGTGTGTTTGGGATACTCGCGTGTTGCTTTCGGGCCACGTTGGTGCTTGGTGCACCACACTACCATGACACCTTTCAAACGTGCCAGACGTGGCAAGTGGGCGTCTTGATGGGGTCGAGATCTGCACGTGGCAAGTGGGTCATGAGGCGAGAAAACACGAGTCGAGATGCATCTTGAGGCGTGTGTTTGGGATACTCGCGTGTTGCTTTCGGGCCACGTTGGTGCTTGGTGCACCACACTACCATGACACCTTTCAAACGTGCCAGACGTGGCAAGTGGGCGTCTTGATGGGGTCGAGATCTGCACGTGGCAAGTGGGTCATGAGGCGAGAAAACACGAGTCGAGATGCATCTTGAGGCGTGTGTTTGGGATACTCGCGTGTTGCTTTCGGGCCACGTTGGTGCTTGGTGCACCACACTACCATGACACCTTTCAAACGTGCCAGACGTGGCAAGTGGGCGTCTTCATGGGGTCGAGATCTGCACGTGGCAAGTGGGTCATGAGGCGAGAAAACACGAGTCGAGATGCATCTTGAGGCGTGTGTTTGGGATACTCGCGTGTTGCTTTCGGGCCACGTTGGTGCTTGGTGCACCACACTACCATGACACCTTTCAAACGTGCCAGACGTGGCAAGTGGGCGTCTTGATGGGGTCGAGATCTGCACGTGGCAAGTGGGTCATGAGGCGAGAAAACACGAGTCGAGATGCATCTTGAGGCGTGTGTTTGGGATACTCGCGTGTTGCTTTCGGGCCACGTTGGTGCTTGGTGCACCACACTACCATGACACCTTTCAAACGTGCCAGACGTGGCAAGTGGGCGTCTTGATGGGGTCGAGATCTGCACGTGGCAAGTGGGTCATGAGGCGAGAAAACACGAGTCGAGATGCATCTTGAGGCGTGTGTTTGGGATACTCGCGTGTTGCTTTCGGGCCACGTTGGTGCTTGGTGCACCACACTACCATGACACCTTTCAAACGTGCCAGACGTGGCAAGTGGGCGTCTTGATGGGGTCGAGATCTGCACGTGGCAAGTGGGTCATGAGGCGAGAAAACACGAGTCGAGATGCATCTTGAGGCGTGTGTTTGGGATACTCGCGTGTTGCTTTCGGGCCACGTTGGTGCTTGGTGCACCACACTACCATGACACCTTTCAAACGTGCCAGACGTGGCAAGTGGGCGTCTTGATGGGGTCGAGATCTGCACGTGGCAAGTGGGTCATGAGGCGAGAAAACACGAGTCGAGATGCATCTTGAGGCGTGTGTTTGGGATACTCGCGTGTTGCTTTCGGGCCACGTTGGTGCTTGGTGCACCACACTACCATGACACCTTTCAAACGTGCCAGACGTGGCAAGTGGGCGTCTTCATGGGGTCGAGATCTGCACGTGGCAAGTGGGTCATGAGGCGAGAAAACACGAGTCGAGATGCATCTTGAGGCGTGTGTTTGGGATACTCGCGTGTTGCTTTCGGGCCACGTTGGTGCTTGGTGCACCACACTACCATGACACCTTTCAAACGTGCCAGACGTGGCAAGTGGGCGTCTTGATGGGGTCGAGATCTGCACGTGGCAAGTGGGTCATGAGGCGAGAAAACACGAGTCGAGATGCATCTTGAGGCGTGTGTTTGGGATACTCGCGTGTTGCTTTCGGGCCACGTTGGTGCTTGGTGCACCACACTACCATGACACCTTTCAAACGTGCCAGACGTGGCAAGTGGGCGTCTTGATGGGGTCGAGATCTGCACGTGGCAAGTGGGTCATGAGGCGAGAAAACACGAGTGGAGATGCATCTTGAGGCGTGTGTTTGGGATACTCGCGTGTTGCTTTCGGGCCACGTTGGTGCTGGGTGCACCACACTACCATGACACCTTTCAAACGTGCCAGACGTGGCAAGTGGGCGTCTTGATGGGGTCGAGATCTGCACGTGGCAAGTGGGTCATGAGGCGAGAAAACACGAGTCGAGATGCATCTTGAGGCGTGTGTTTGGGATACTCGCGTGTTGCTTTCGGGCCACGTTGGTGCTTGGTGCACCACACTACCATGACACCTTTCAAACGTGCCAGACGTGGCAAGTGGGCGTCTTGATGGGGTCGAGATCTGCACGTGGCAAGTGGGTCATGAGGCGAGAAAACACGAGTCGAGATGCATCTTGAGGCGTGTGTTTGGGATACTCGCGTGTTGCTTTCGGGCCACGTTGGTGCTTGGTGCACCACACTACCATGACACCTTTCAAACGTGCCAGACGTGGCAAGTGGGCGTCTTGATGGGGTCGAGATCTGCACGTGGCAAGTGGGTCATGAGGCGAGAAAACACGAGTCGAGATGCATCTTGAGGCGTGTGTTTGGGATACTCGCGTGTTGCTTTCGGGCCACGTTGGTGCTTGGTGCACCACACTACCATGACACCTTTCAAACGTGCCAGACGTGGCAAGTGGGTCATGAGGCGAGAAAACACGAGTCGAGATGCATCTTGAGGCGTGTGTTTGGGGTACTCGCGTGTTGCTTTCGGGCCACGTTGGTGCTTGGTGCACCACACTACCATGACACCTTTCAAACGTGCCAGATGTGGCAAGTGGGCGTCTTGATGGGGTCGAGATCTGCACGTGGCAAGTGGGTCATGAGGCGAGAAAACACGAGTCGAGATGCATCTTGAGGCGTGTGTTTGGGATACTCGCGTGTTGCTTTCGGGCCACGTTGGTGCTTGGTGCACCACACTACCATGACACCTTTCAAACGTGCCAGACGTGGCAAGTGGGCGTCTTGATGGGGTCGAGATCTGCACGTGGCAAGTGGGTCATGAGGCGAGAAAACACGAGTCGAGATGCATCTTGAGGCGTGTGTTTGGGATACTCGCGTGTTGCTTTCGGGCCACGTTGGTGCTTGGTGCACCACACTACCATGACACCTTTCAAACGTGCCAGACGTGGCAAGTGGGTCATGAGGCGAGAAAACACGAGTCGAGATGCATCTTGAGGCGTGTGTTTGGGATACTCGCGTGTTGCTTTCGGGCCACGTTGGTGCTTGGTGCACCACACTACCATGACACCTTTCAAACGTGCCAGACGTGGCAAGTGGGCGTCTTGATGGGGTCGAGATCTGCACGTGGCAAGTGGGTCATGAGGCGAGAAAACACGAGTCGAGATGCATCTTGAGGCGTGTGTTTGGGATACTCGCGTGTTGCTTTCGGGCCACGTTGGTGCTTGGTGCACCACACTACCATGACACCTTTCAAACGTGCCAGACGTGGCAAGTGGGCGTCTTGATGGGGTCGAGATCTGCACGTGGCAAGTGGGTCATGAGGCGAGAAAACACGAGTCGAGATGCATCTTGAGGCGTGTGTTTGGGATACTCGCGTGTTGCTTTCGGGCCACGTTGGTGCTTGGTGCACCACACTACCATGACACCTTTCAAACGTGCCAGACGTGGCAAGTGGGCGTCTTGATGGGGTCGAGATCTGCACGTGGCAAGTGGGTCATGAGGCGAGAAAACACGAGTCGAGATGCATCTTGAGGCGTGTGTTTGGGATACTCGCGTGTTGCTTTCGGGCCACGTTGGTGCTTGGTGCACCACACTACCATGACACCTTTCAAACGTGCCAGACGTGGCAAGTGGGCGTCTTGATGGGGTCGAGATCTGCACGTGGCAAGTGGGTCATGAGGCGAGAAAACACGAGTCGAGATGCATCTTGAGGCGTGTGTTTGGGATACTCGCGTGTTGCTTTCGGGCCACGTTGGTGCTTGGTGCACCACACTACCATGACACCTTTCAAACGTGCCAGATGTGGCAAGTGGGCGTCTTGATGGGGTCGAGATCTGCACGTGGCAAGTGGGTCATGAGGCGAGAAAACACGGGTCGAGATGCATCTTGTGGCGTGTGTTTGGGATACTCGCGTGTTGCTTTCGGGCCACGTTGGTGCTTGGTGCACCACACTACCATGACACCTTTCAAACGTGCCAGACGTGGCAAGTGGGCGTCTTGATGGGGTCGAGATCTGCACGTGGCAAGTGGGTCATGAGGCGAGAAAACACGAGTCGAGATGCATCTTGAGGCGTGTGTTTGGGATACTCGCGTGTTGCTTTCGGGCCACGTTGGTGCTTGGTGCACCACACTACCATGACACCTTTCAAACGTGCCAGACGTGGCAAGTGGGGTCATGAGGCGAGAAAACACGAGTCGAGATGCATCTCGAGGCGTGTGTTGGGATACTCGCGTGTTGCTTTCGGGCCAGTGGTGCGATGAAAAACACGAGTCGAGATGCAGTCTCATGAGGGGCGGTGAGGCGTGTGTTTGGGATACTCGCGTGTTGCTTTCGGGCCACGTTGGTGCTTGGTGCACCACACTACCATGACACCTTTCAAACGTGCCAGACGTGGCAAGTGGGCGTCTTGATGGGGTCGAGATCTGCACGTGGCAAGTGGGTCATGAGGCGAGAAAACACGAGTCGAGATGCATCTTGAGGCGTGTGTTTGGGATACTCGCGTGTTGCTTTCGGGCCACGTTGGTGCTTGGTGCACCACACTACCATGACACCTTTCAAACGTGCCAGACGTGGCAAGTGGGCGTCTTGATGGGGTCGAGATCTGCACGTGGCAAGTGGGTCATGAGGCGAGAAAACACGAGTCGAGATGCATCTTGAGGCGTGTGTTTGGGATACTCGCGTGTTGCTTTCGGGCCACGTTGGTGCTTGGTGCACCACACTACCATGACACCTTTCAAACGTGCCAGACGTGGCAAGTGGGCGTCTTGATGGGGTCGAGATCTGCACGTGGCAAGTGGGTCATGAGGCGAGAAAACACGAGTCGAGATGCATCTTGAGGCGTGTGTTTGGGATACTCGCGTGTTGCTTTCGGGCCACGTTGGTGCTTGGTGCACCACACTACCATGACACCTTTCAAACGTGCCAGACGTGGCAAGTGGGCGTCTTGATGGGGTCGAGATCTGCACGTGGCAAGTGGGTCATGAGGCGAGAAAACACGAGTCGAGATGCATCTTGAGGCGTGTGTTTGGGATACTCGCGTGTTGCTTTCGGGCCACGTTGGTGCTTGGTGCACCACACTACCATGACACCTTTCAAACGTGCCAGACGTGGCAAGTGGGCGTCTTGATGGGGTCGAGATCTGCACGTGGCAAGTGGGTCATGAGGCGAGAAAACACGAGTCGAGATGCATCTTGAGGCGTGTGTTTGGGATACTCGCGTGTTGCTTTCGGGCCACGTTGGTGCTTGGTGCACCACACTACCATGACACCTTTCAAACGTGCCAGATGTGGCAAGTGGGCGTCTTGATGGGGTCGAGATCTGCACGTCATGAGGCGAGAAAACACGAGTCGAGATGCATCTTGTGGCGTGTGTTTGGGATACTCGCGTGTTGCTTTCGGGCCACGTTGGTGCTGGGTGCACCACACTACCATGACACCTTTCAAACGTGCCAGACGTGGCAAGTGGGCGTCTTGATGGGGTCGAGATCTGCACGTGGCAAGTGGGTCATGAGGCGAGAAAACACGAGTCGAGATGCATCTTGAGGCGTGTGTTTGGGATACTCGCGTGTTGCTTTCGGGCCACGTTGGTGCTTGGTGCACCACACTACCATGACACCTTTCAAACGTGCCAGACGTGGCAAGTGGGCGTCTTGATGGGGTCGAGATCTGCACGTGGCAAGTGGGTCATGAGGCGAGAAAACACGAGTCGAGATGCATCTTGAGGCGTGTGTTTGGGATACTCGCGTGTTGCTTTCGGGCCACGTTGGTGCTTGGTGCACCACACTACCATGACACCTTTCAAACGTGCCAGACGTGGCAAGTGGGCGTCTTGATGGGGTCGAGATCTGCACGTGGCAAGTGGGTCATGAGGCGAGAAAACACGAGTCGAGATGCATCTTGTGGCGTGTGTTTGGGATACTCGCGTGTTGCTTTCGGGCCACGTTGGTGCTTGGTGCACCACACTACCATGACACCTTTCAAACGTGCCAGACGTGGCAAGTGGGCGTCTTGATGGGGTCGAGATCTGCACGTGGCAAGTGGGTCATGAGGCGAGAAAACACGAGTCGAGATGCATCTTGAGGCGTGTGTTTGGGATACTCGCGTGTTGCTTTCGGGCCACGTTGGTGCTTGGTGCACCACACTACCATGACACCTTTCAAACGTGCCAGACGTGGCAAGTGGGCGTCTTGATGGGGTCGAGATCTGCACGTGGCAAGTGGGTCATGAGGCGAGAAAACACGAGTCGAGATGCATCTTGAGGCGTGTGTTTGGGATACTCGCGTGTTGCTTTCGGGCCACGTTGGTGCTTGGTGCACCACACTACCATGACACCTTTCAAACGTGCCAGACGTGGCAAGTGGGCGTCTTGATGGGGTCGAGATCTGCACGTGGCAAGTGGGTCATGAGGCGAGAAAACACGAGTCGAGATGCATCTTGAGGCGTGTGTTTGGGATACTCGCGTGTTGCTTTCGGGCCACGTTGGTGCTTGGTGCACCACACTACCATGACACCTTTCAAACGTGCCAGACGTGGCAAGTGGGCGTCTTGATGGGGTCGAGATCTGCACGTGGCAAGTGGGTCATGAGGCGAGAAAACACGAGTCGAGATGCATCTTGAGGCGTGTGTTTGGGATACTCGCGTGTTGCTTTCGGGCCACGTTGGTGCTTGGTGCACCACACTACCATGACACCTTTCAAACGTGCCAGACGTGGCAAGTGGGCGTCTTGATGGGGTCGAGATCTGCACGTGGCAAGTGGGTCATGAGGCGAGAAAACACGAGTCGAGATGCATCTTGAGGCGTGTGTTTGGGATACTCGCGTGTTGCTTTCGGGCCACGTTGGTGCTTGGTGCACCACACTACCATGACACCTTTCAAACGTGCCAGACGTGGCAAGTGGGCGTCTTGATGGGGTCGAGATCTGCACGTGGCAAGTGGGTCATGAGGCGAGAAAACACGAGTCGAGATGCATCTTGAGGCGTGTGTTTGGGATACTCGCGTGTTGCTTTCGGGCCACGTTGGTGCTTGGTGCACCACACTACCATGACACCTTTCAAACGTGCCAGACGTGGCAAGTGGGCGTCTTGATGGGGTCGAGATCTGCACGTGGCAAGTGGGTCATGAGGCGAGAAAACACGAGTCGAGATGCATCTTGAGGCGTGTGTTTGGGATACTCGCGTGTTGCTTTCGGGCCACGTTGGTGCTTGGTGCACCACACTACCATGACACCTTTCAAACGTGCCAGACGTGGCAAGTGGGCGTCTTGATGGGGTCGAGATCTGCACGTGGCAAGTGGGTCATGAGGCGAGAAAACACGAGTCGAGATGCATCTTGAGGCGTGTGTTTGGGATACTCGCGTGTTGCTTTCGGGCCACGTTGGTGCTTGGTGCACCACACTACCATGACACCTTTCAAACGTGCCAGACGTGGCAAGTGGGCGTCTTGATGGGGTCGAGATCTGCACGTGGCAAGTGGGTCATGAGGCGAGAAAACACGAGTCGAGATGCATCTTGAGGCGTGTGTTTGGGATACTCGCGTGTTGCTTTCGGGCCACGTTGGTGCTTGGTGCACCACACTACCATGACACCTTTCAAACGTGCCAGACGTGGCAAGTGGGCGTCTTGATGGGGTCGAGATCTGCACGTGGCAAGTGGGTCATGAGGCGAGAAAACACGAGTCGAGATGCATCTTGAGGCGTGTGTTTGGGATACTCGCGTGTTGCTTTCGGGCCACGTTGGTGCTTGGTGCACCACACTACCATGACACCTTTCAAACGTGCCAGACGTGGCAAGTGGGCGTCTTGATGGGGTCGAGATCTGCACGTGGCAAGTGGGTCATGAGGCGAGAAAACACGAGTCGAGATGCATCTTGAGGCGTGTGTTTGGGATACTCGCGTGTTGCTTTCGGGCCACGTTGGTGCTTGGGTGCACCACACTACCATGACACCTTTTCAAACGTGCCAGACCGTGGCAAGTGGGCGTCTTGATGGGGTCGAGATCTGCACGTGGCAAGTGGGTCATTGAGGCGAGAAAACACGAGTGAGATGCATCTTGTGGCGTGTGTGTGGG